>JAEANM010001665.1:0-26882 GCA_017656035.1 Myanophis thanlyinensis
CATCGACCTGACGGTGGTACTCCAAGGAGGCCTGCCCTGTGGGAACGCACAGGTCGGTTGGAGGCTGATGGTGGCAACAGGCGGTCCCGTAAATATCAACCAATTCAGATCAAATATCTCAGAAATATTTAAAATGCAATTCTCTCTCTGCAATATGTCAGCCATATGAGCAACTTTACAAGATGTAAAATAATAGCATCTTTTAATGAATCTTGTTAAAAGCTTATATATAATTTGCATTAAAACTCAGTTTTGCTGTGTAGTAAATAAATGACACTAAATTATACCATGATCTTTGTTTTGCAGGAGCGCCGTGAGCGTGAGCAGCAGGATCTAGAATTTGCCAAGGAAATGGCAGAGGATGATGATGACGGTTTCCCTTGATGCTCTATAGAGATGGCATATTTGTTTGCGAGTTTTTGTTTTGTTTTGTTTTCCAATGCAAAACTTTATTGTCTGAAAACAAGAACTTGCCTTCTTTCCATATTCTGCATGTTGGGGGCGGTACAAAAAAATTCTCTAGCTGTTGCAGGAAGAAAATAGATTAAAGGCTTAGTCCTTGCTTCTGAACTAAACATCACTGTGGTTTTCAGTTATAAATGTTTCCTATAACAGGCCAGACTAATCCAGTGTTGTCTTTACTGGAGTTCTACTCCAGATGGCAAAGTAATTTCAGTGACAGATTTTTGTCAAGTTTTGTTTAGGACTTTTAAATAAAAGTTTGAGGAAAATAAAATGCTTCTTAAATGGAACTCACGTTTACTCAGATCTGACAGTGGAGACACTGGCAACATAGGAATTCAAACTATTTTTTTCTCTGATTGATATTGGTATGTCTAAATATCCTATTTGATAAGAAATCATAAGTGTTACAGACAGAGGAATACAGTATGAGCACCAATGTGAAAGAAAACATGGTTTTTAAAATAAATATAGAAATTAGATATTCTTTCTTGCATTTCTCTAGTTATTGCTGCCTTGACTAATTGGTTTGATAGCAGTATCGCTTAGAATTATATATTGCTTCATAGTTCTTTACAGCCCTCTGCAGTTTACAAAGTCGGCATATTGCCCCCAACAATCTGGGTCCTCATTTTACCAACTTTGGAAGGATGGAAGGCTGGATCAACCTTGAGCCGTTCAGAATTGAACTGGAGTGAGCAATGAGTGAGCCTGCAGTACTTAATTAATCTCTTGCAAGAGGAATATGATTGGCAGATAATCATTTTAATGAAATACATGGATAAGCATGTGGCAGATAATCCTGAAATAAATCAAAATAATTATGACAAGAAATCAAGAGATATCTTGAAAGGTGAAGACATTTATAGCCATCTTGGTTAGGATCAGCTGCAATTATCAAAATTAATTTGTTTATTCATTCAAAATATATTACCCCAAATAAATAACTATTTTATATGACACCAATTCCAACATCAAAGAAAATATGAAAAGGATATCAAAAATTGTCAATCCATTTATCTGGAGTGGAAAAGCAGCTAGAGTTAAATTTTTAAAAATAAAGTTCAAAACAGTTCTTTCTCTTTCAAATTTTAAATTTTATCATAGAGACAATTACCTCATGATTAACAGTGGGAAAAATAATCAAATAATTGAACAATAGTACAGGAAGTGGCTGATCTACCCAATGGGTTTCATAGATATGTATAGTATAGACTCATGGAAGAGGACAAAGTGGTAAAAGCATGAGAATTTCAGAAATTAATAAGCCAATCTTTAGCCTCTCTGAAGCTCTCATACTTTCCCTGATGGAAATAATATAGTAAGGAACATACAATTACATATGTCGATATGGTTTATTCAAACTTTATGAATAGATTAAATTCTTACAGAGCAAGAATTACTCAAAACAGGAATATATCATGATAGATCTTAAAGGATAAAATCTGATTTTAAGAATGAGGAAGGAATTAAAAATGGAAATATTTGAAATGCTTATACAAAACCAATGCCATCTGTTAGATAAATTCCTACTCAGTATATAAATTCCTATTCAGATAGGAATAAATTAATCAGAATAAATTAAAAAATAGATAAAATGGATGTAAAATTTGAAGAAACTGTACAACAATGGGAAAAACTACATGAAACCTCTAAAATTCACTCCAACTTACAATCTGAAAGAAAATGTATACATAATGGTATGCAACTTAACTTTCAAGATAGATAAATCATTCAGTAGCAAATAGTGTAAAATGCTATGAAGGAACATTTTACCATGTAATAGATAATAGGTAGTCCTCAATGACCAATTGCTTAGTAGTTGCTCAGAGCTACCTACAATTCAGTTCCAGAGTTCCAATGGCTGCACACATGGACATTTAGCAACAGATGTGCGCAAAAGCCCATTTGCAGTGTTCTATGGTCACATGACCACAATTTTTGGCTTCACACATTGAAGAAAATACATTTGTTTACCAACCATTGTGTTCACTTAACAGCCACAGTATTAGCTTAAAAATGACTGCTTCAAGAAAGATTTTAAAAGTCATGTGGCAACCTGCTTAATAACCGCATGACTTATGACTATAATTCAAGGCTCAATAATGGTCATTAGTCAAGGACTACCTGCATTAAAATCTCAAAAATATTGGTGTGTGTATGTTTATGCAATAATGGTAAAATAAATAATACAGAACCACAACAAGTTTAACAAAATTCAAGCAAAAATGCTTTTCATCTAATCAATCCATCACAGTAAGGCAAATACAAATACTTACAATATGGGTTCTAAATACTGCAAATTTGCCAGAGTATAAACAAAAATAGAAATCACAATATCTGCTTTTCTGCTTTTTTCTCTCCTCTTATTATGAATAATAATATATAACAATACAATGAAGACCTTAGTATTAAGCATGAAACATATATTATAAAATACTTGACTGTCTTTTGTTGTTGGCTATCAATGCCATCATTAGCTATATTTGTGCAATTCAAGTAACTACAGATGCAGCCTAAATATTTGCACCCTCCACTTTTTCCAAAAGAATCACAATTTGCTACAAAACAAATTGACATTGACATTGGAATCCATCATTATTTCATAATCCACAGACTAAACTTCTGTTGTATGACTCTTCAAATAAAACAAAATGACATAAACAAAAGAATTGGCACCCCTAACCTAGTATTTTGTAGTATGCCTTTTTGAGCTAATCAACCATTTTCTGTAACTGAAAAGTTTTTTATATTTCTCAACTGGTAATTTGTCATACTCTTGTTAGGCAAAAGTGTTTTAGGTTTGATGGGTTCTTCCAACTGCGAGTATCAGCTCTTTCCATAGTTGTGCTATTAGATTCTGAGCAAGACTCATAGCAGGCTACTTCAGAACAATGGAATTTTCTGCCATTCTTGGATCCTTTTTGATGTATTATCCTGGTGAAGGACCTGTGGCCTGCAACTGAGACAGAACTTTTTAACACTAGATATATTTCACTCCCAGAATACATTGATAATCTAATAATTTCATTATGCCCTGAACATATTCAAGACAATGCTGCTAGAAACATCAAAGCAACTTCATAAAACGAGGTTTCAGAATAGGGATAGTAAAAACACTATTGTTCTGTGAATATAGAACTGTGGCTCACTAAAAAAAAACTCTTAATTTTGTTTCATCTATCCAAATGACATTCTCCCAGAAGGATTGTGGTTTGTCAGGGATTTAGCAAATTCCTATTTGGCTTCTTTGCATTTGTCTTCCTGGTCCTTTCAGTGGAATAACAATATGGTGTAATTTAATATTGTTGCATCCTGAGTTTGAGGTTCAGCCCAAGTTTTGTTCTCTCTCCATCTTCAACTTTCCTTTTGTTCAATTTGGGATCAATTTTCCTTTTGAGACCACGTTTAGAGAAGTTATAATCCCATGGATCTTAAACTTCTTGATTATTAGATATGGTGACAGAGACATGAAACTCTTTGGAGATGTAGTCTTTAACTTTAATATGCTTGATCATTAGC
Source organism: Myanophis thanlyinensis (assembly GCA_017656035.1). NCBI lineage: Eukaryota > Metazoa > Chordata > Lepidosauria > Squamata > Homalopsidae > Myanophis > Myanophis thanlyinensis. The sequence continues at coordinate 3,985 of JAEANM010001665.1, forward strand.
ATCTTTTGTCTTTAGATGACTCTGTTTTTTCTTTCTTTCTTGTTCATGTTCATGATCCTGTACACAATGACACAAATTGCTGAGTACTTTTCTCATTCAGATAGGCTGAGAAATTGATTATGAGATTGAAATTATACTAAAATGATAGTAATTAAATAATCTGTTTGAAAGATCACATTCAATGTCCTTTAAGTAGCCATTATCCATCCCAGTTTTATTTTTTTAAACTTTTGTTATTTTTAGGAATATGTCATCAAGCATTAAAATCATTAAGTGTCTACAGATTATAGAATAATGAATGATGGATGCCGTTAGAAGAATAGAATAAAACAGAACAGAACAGAATAAAATTCTTCATTGGCTAAGACTTACAAAGTTGGAAGGGACCTTGAAGTTCTTCTAGCCTGGTCCTGATCAAGAATTTTCTCCTTATTCTAGGCTGTTCTCTCCTTGATTAGTTTCCAGTTCTGACCATTGGAAGCTTCTTTTCCTCCCTTTGGAACCCCGGAAGGAGAGGGGAGAAATAGAGGTCCCATCTCCCTGCCCTTCCACTACTCCATTCACCTGGGCCAGCCCTGAACTTGAACTGACTTTGGTTGCCCCAGCCTCCGCTTTCCCAAGGTGGGCAAGGACTTGATTTTGGCCTAGGTGTAGAAGGAGAGTGCAGGGGAAGGAGACGTCACACACACACACACACCACACACACACACACACACACTTATCCACTTTCAAGCTGGCAAGCTAAAGCTATTGTCTAAATGGCTATGGGGTCAATCTTGACATCTGTGAAGATGTGATAGCCCAGATTAACCCAATAGCTGAACTTCCAATCACTCCTGGGCTTGGTAGAAGTACTTCAACGTGCTGCACTGAAGCAGGGACAGTGACAGGGCAACCCGTTCCAGACAGTCATTGCTGCAAGGCTCTTCCCATTGAACCATCTAGCCAAGAATGGCTTCTGTTTAAACTGCCTTTCACAGAGGGGGTGCTAGACAATGAGCCAAAGAAGGGTGTGCTGGCAGAAACTTTCACTCCCTTAAGCAGGGCCAATTTTACAAACCAGAGCAAAAGGCCCAGGTTTGGTTTAGTTACACGGACACCAGTGCAACCATGGCTAACAACTTCAGCGTAGCCTACTCCAGTTCTCCCAGTCTCTGCCTAGGCAGTTTTCCCAAGAGACATTTTGGGAACCTAGGGACCAGGGTCATGTGCTAATGATTTTAATAAAACTATGAAAGGAGGAAGAGGCGGACGGTTGCCCTAATAATATTAAGAAAGGAATGGGTCTAGGACACAGTTATCTCTTGAGTTGTCCTATGTTGGATTACTCTACAGCAAGTTGTCCCATGGTGAGTTGACTGCATCAAGTCAGCCTATAGCAAGTTGGCCCCAGCAAGTTGTCCTAGACTCCATTTGGAATTCTTCATCTAGTCATATAATGGGGAAAAAAAGATGCTGAGATGCTAGAAAGAATGCAGAAAAAAGCAACAACGATGACAAGGAGTCTGGAGGCTAAACTGCAATGAACAGTTGTGGGAACTAGACACATTTAATGAAGACAATGACCAGGGGTGACATGATAGCAGTCTTCCAGTATCTGGGGTGATGTCATAGAGAAGAGGGGGCCAATCTATTCTCCAAAGCATGTGAGGGTAGGACAAGGTTGGACAGGTGGAAGGTTATTAAAGGGAGATCCAGAATTAAGGAAAATGTTCTTATGGGGAAAAACAATCAGTGGTCTGGCTTGCATCCAGAAATTGTGGGTGCTTCTTCACTGGAGGTTTTGAGACAAGGTTGGATAACCATTTGCCTGGAATGGATAGGTCATCTGCTTAGGCAGACGCTCAGCGTCCCTTCCAACCCAGTTATTCTATGTTCTAAGTTAGAATTCTTTAGGAAAAAGTGGAGGTACTAATATTTTTAGCCAAACCAGTATGTCTTATCATTTTAGAAATATTTAACATTAATAATAAACTTTTTTCTTTTTAATCTTGAGAAATTTAACTTATGTTAATCATCATGGCATTAACAACTTCTAGTTTATATTACATATATACCACTGTACTAAGCTAATATATATATTTTATAATGTATTATTCATACCTTACCCAGATAGTCCTCAACTCTTTGCCTTCTGTTGTTGCTTTTAATTTTTCAAAAAAGGATCTATCGTCTTATTGCATTATAATCATATTTATTGTGGAGCATTTAATACAGGTTTTTCAAAAAGCACTTGAAAAGTCACACATATCGTATACTTAATATTCTTAATCATGCATAGATTTCTGTTAAGCTTTTCTAAACATGCGCAAATTACAGTTTAAAAACAAAACTCAGCTATGCTGGCAATTCCTAAGTAGTAGATGAAGATAGCAGATAAGGTAACTAGATGGTATCTAAAATGTTCTTGGAATGTTCTTAGAAATGCTAATGGATTATTAGCAGACACAGGACATCTCTCCTAGTATTGTATTTATCTACAAATACTAGGGGTGAGAACAACTCAGTGGCAGTTAACTAACCGTCATGTTGATTTCTGTTTTGTAAAAGTAGCGTGTATTTAGTACATTTATATGGCTGCACAACACAAATAACATGTCTGTTGCAGCATACAAAACCATTAAAATGCAAACAAAAACTAGACATACTATTGAAGCAAACTCAAATGACTAAAGCTCAATCAGAACTAAAATACAACTCACTCACTCTACTCATCCCGGTCCACATGCCCAAAGAAAAAAACAGGTCTTAACTGCCTTTCTAAAGGCCTTCAGCGTCAGACCAATCATACATTGAAGAGGTTAGAAGCATGTTTCTCAGGTCCCATTCAGAAAATAAGACCTAAAGTAGGGTTTCTCTGTTGGAACGTGTGGAATGGGATGGTACTTTTGGGAGAAGTTGATACCACAAATACCCCTGTCCTAATAACCAGCATCTTGCATTGTATATGAAAATCTATAGGAAGTCCGTTCAGATCCAGAATAAAGGTCTCACATGGACATAATGAGTAATATCTATAATTACCTGCTCTGCTGCATTCTGAAATAATTGAAGCTTCTGAATGATCTTCAAGATCTATTGAACAGCGCCTTGCAATAATCCCACTAGGAAGTGGCTAAGGAGTAGTAATCATGAACAAGACTGCCCAATTCAAAAATAGGAACAAATGCCTCACAGGATGAAGTTGTGTAAAGTTTCCCTTCATAATTGCAGGAACTATGAATCCAGGAAGATCCACATATGGTGCGCTGAATATGAGTAGCTTAGTGCAATTCTCTCCAGGATGAAATTTCTCTACTTCCAGGACCCGAGGCCCAAAATTCACAGCTGGTTTTGATAGGATTTTGCTGAAGCCTTAGTTGTATGCTTACCTGGGGTCAAAATCATATATTAGTTAGGTACAGAAAATAATAATGCATAATGAACAAACAGAAGTAATAGCCACTAATGACATCACAGCTATTTTGGATTTGATTTTGGAAGTTACCCTAATTTGCTAAGTAAAAATCTGGAAGTATAATTCTCCAAAATAGAATTCTCTAAGTAACATCATGTTTATATTCTACAGCTATTTTCTATTGGCTACTGGCTTTAACCAGTAGAGATCCTGCTTAAAGTTCAGCTTCGCATTTCCCATTACTTCTGAATTAAGAACTATTTTAGATGGTATTTAATTAACATCATAATAAACCAGCATCACATATTGGTTTATTAATGTTAAAATCTTAATTAAAAATTGGGAACTACTTAGTTGTGAATGAAAATATGAATATGGCCCATTTGTATACATTGTATTTCGGCTATGCATACATATTGCTTGACAACATAGTGGCAGTTCCCATCCTCCTAAAGTTTATCCAACATTCCCAAGTTTTGCTAATTCTGTACATTGGAAGGTTTCCTGTGACTTCACACAATTTGTTACTTCCTTCCCCCTACATCCTGGCCAGGAGGGGAATTTGAGATTGCCCTGGATTTCCCAATCTGGACTGATTAGTTCAGGGAATCAGCTTTTTGTGTCTCAGTCATCCAAAAGGCTTTTCCTGATGACACTCTTCTATGTAACAAATACTGTTGTTGACACTAGACATTTCACAACTGCCCTCAAGGTGGCGCTTCATTTCAGAAAATATTTAAATAGGGAGGAAGAGGTTGGTTTGTCTCATCTAATATTGCACAATATGAAAAATTCTTCAACGTAATTTAGGCATATTCCATTTAAAAAATACAAATGAATATGTTGAAGTATGAATGTAAGAGGTTGCCTTGTACAGAATCAGTAATCAGCCAGCTCTATATTTTCTATACCTTTAGGGAGGTGGGAAGTTTGTTTTTTATTTCAGTTGCTGCAAATTTTACAATCAGAGCCATTTCATTCTCTTCTCCCTGCTAAAATTGAGGCATCTCTGCCAAAAATATAAACACAACCACGATATAAATCTTCCTGTTACAACCTTTCCATATATGAACGGTGCAAGAGTGTGATGCAAATTCATATCAATGGAATGTATTCAATAAAAGCATTGCCTGGAAGAAGAAGAAGAAGGAAAAACCCTATTTCCAAGGGCATCTGACCTCATCTGTTAAAGTACAATATTAAATATTCTAATAAATAGTTTTAAACATACTCATCACCTACAAATGCTAATTATTTCTTCAAGAGCTTGTCTTGCCCTTTAGCAAATAATAGGATCATTACAGTTAAAAGACAGGTGAAAGCATAAACTGGTACCTGAACAGCAAGAGTTTCAAAAGCTGCAATGCCAACTGTGGAATGAGAGCGACACTTGAATTTTGCTCCAGGCAGCCAAACATTTTTGAAACTGCATTTTGTTTTAATGTGGAAGAAGAAACAGACAGGGAAAGCATTCTCCTTAAAAGCTGTCCCATTCTGGCATCTTTCACATTATTGCAAAGTTGAAAATAGACTCCAATCACATTGACCTGGGGTCCCACTATCCAGAAAGACCTCTGCATAATTCCTGTGCTACCTGCCATTCAAGCATGCCATTGTAAAGAAAAAAAAATTCTTGAAATACCAAGAGTAGGAAGCGAAACCAGTCTTTTCCGCTGTCAGTGGAGAAAAGAAATAATCCCTGGTCATAGTACAGTAGATCTCTCCCCAGTAAAACATGGCACAGAGAGAGAATTGGCACTTTTCACAAAGTCACAATCCAGTCCAGGGAGTTGACATCAGAGGAGCCACACTGGGAAGGAGTGGATCTCCCAAAAGATCTTGTTCAGGGATCTCTCAACTCTCTAAACTTAGAGGGGACCTAAAGCCAAAACCTTTGGTTTTCTGCTAAGGAAATAATTTTGAATGGGCTAGTTAACTTTTTTTCTGAATTTTCTGCTTAAAGGAAAATCCCATTCTAAGAAAGGAAACCTGATTCATTTATCCTTAACTACTAACCCTGCCAATTCTTTAGAAGTACAGTATTGCTTTAAGATGACTAACTCTAACCTACCCAAACATTTGCTAAATGGGGCTGGGGGGGGAGAAACCCAGATGTCAAATATTTTCACCTCTAGAAATTTCATCATCTTGGCAATTCCTTCAAACTTAATTTCAAAATTTTGTTTAAAACACAAGACTGCAATACTGTCTCCCATGGGGCCACAATATCATTGGATTCTCCTCATTGAGGTTAAAGGAATATCCACTTGGATTCCAGGTACCATTTCTGAGACAAATATCGACAGCAGAAGAATCTTAAACTCTCTCCCTATCTAATTCATTACATCTTCCAAAAATGTAAATCACGCACGCTGATCAAGTAGGGTGGAAATACTTATTTTTTACAAACAAACAAGCAAACAAATCCAAGACACAAATGTTAGTAGGCCATTTGGCTGTGCTAATGCTTTTATTAGCCTTGGCACTTTCATGTCCAAAAATGCTTGGAACAATTCTGGATAAGAACATATTGACTGCATTCACTTACCCCATTGTGCAGTAAATTTGGCTTAATAAATATACTGTATAATAAAATTGTATACAATACAGTGCAGTACAATGCAATAAATAGAACCTGGTGTCAAAGAAACCATATGATGGTTTAAATATGATAACCTGACCTGGTTCATACAACATATTAAGGTAATAATTGTTTCTCAAGCCAGTTTGGTCTAGTTGTAAAGGCACCATGCTACAAAGTGGGAATTCATATCCCGCCATGAAAGTCAGCTGAATGATCTTGGGCCAGTCATTCTTTCAGGCTAACCCATCTCACAGGGTTGTTGTTATGGAGAAAATAGGAGGAGGAAGGTGTATTTGATATGTTCACTGCCTTGAGTTATTTATAAAAATAATAAAGATGAGATACAAATAAATAAAAATCACCTAGCCCTATTTTAACTAAACTAGCAAGCTACAGGTAGTTCTCAACTTACAACAATTTATTTAGCCGCTATTCAGAATTACAACAGCACTGAAAAAAGTGACCTACAATTGGTCCTCATACTTCCAACTGTCGCAGCATCTCCACAGTCATGTGATCAAAATCTGAGTGCTTGACAATCGGTATGTATATATCCCAACTATAGCATCCTATGGTCATGTGATGACTATTTGCAATCTTTCCAGTCAGCTTACGACAAGCAAAGCCAGTGGGGAAAGACAGGTTCATTTTTAACTGTTGTGTAATTCACTTGACAACTGTGATGATTTGCTTAACAACTAACTGTGGCAAAAAAGTTCATTAAAAAGTGTGACATGCTTAACAAGCACCTTGCTTAGCAATGCAAAATCTGGCCCCTATTGTAATCATAAGTTGCTGACTACCTTTGTATGTCCCCCAATCACTGAGAGTAGAAAAGAAACAGGGTTAGGGGTTTTTTTAATTAAAGGAGAAGAGTTCATTGTTTTTAAATCATAAACATTCAAATATGCTTTAAAGCTAGGCTGACATATAGTAAGATCTAGCCTAAAGCTTCCCATGCTTACTGGAAAATATATACAGTATGAAGTGGTGCAGTAGGAATATCTTAGCCAAATGTACAGAAAAGAATCAAGAATTGCTGTTCTGCAAACCATGCTTAATTTTAATCCACAATACATTCTTTAAGAGGAACCTTCATCACTTGGGATCAGTCCACGTTCCTTGCTAAAACGATCCAGTGCTGGCTGAGGATATTATTCTGTTTTATTATATTTTAATCTATTCTAGAACAAAAATTCTCTTGGCAGATTATAAAGTTATATGGCTATCTATTACAAGAGAGAGAAAAATGGTCATAAAATGGGGCAAAATTCACTTAACAACTGTCTCACTTCGCAACAGAAATTTTGGGCTCAATTATGATTGTAAGTTGAGGAATACCTGTGCTTTCAGTTCAACTCTTTGTCAGAGGTTAAACTAAGTTTGGAGCAATGATGGGATTCAAATAGTTTTACTACCCGTTCTGTGGGCGTGGCTTGGTGGGCGTGGCTGAGTCATGTGACTGGGTGGGCAGTTTCTGTAAGCAGGGCAATAAAGATTAGGCTAGAAACAACACCAGAATGGTTTTTTTCCTGCCTTCCTTACAGGATTAACTCTGTAAAGTGGGAAAAAACAAAAGGAGATTTCTTCTTAACAACTGGTTCTCCTAAACTGCTTAGAAAATTTATTTAGAATTTTAAATTTTAGAAAATTTAGAAACTTGCTAGAACCTTCTGAATTTTACCTCTGCTTTGGAGGAGTAATGATGGTGATGTGCGAATCTGCATAGGATCATGGAATTGAAAAGAATATTAGAGGTTTACTCCAAATCTTTGTTCAGTGCAGAATTCACCAGAATACCTCTGACACATAAATATCCAGTCTCTGAACATCTTCAAAGGAGAAAACCTCACTTCAAGTAGCAGCCTGCTCTACTGCCTCACAATTTCTATATTCAGGAAGTGCTTCCTGCTTTCTAGCCTGAACCTACTTCCTTATAGTTTTAATCCACTGTTTCTTATTCTGTTCTCTGAACCAATACAGAATTAATCAAATTCTTCTTCTGCTGATAGTTCTTGATTTATGACCATAATGGAGCATACCCATTAGCCATAAAACATAATGGTTATGCAGCAGGTCTTACTGCATCCAATATAATTTTACATCCTGTACAGCAATTGTCAATCAATGCTAGGGCATTTTTGCTAAAAACTGAAAATTAACATTTGGTTTTTGGCAAAAATGATGTAACTTGCATTCACATGCTTTCAGGATGCTGTAGACCATGGGTGTCAAACTCACGGCATCACATTGATGTCACGACGTATCACGATGGTTGTTGCCTTTCTGAAGCTGGGGTGGCCATGGCCTGCACCTGACGCATCCGCCTGTGAGCTATCAGTTTGACACCTCTGCTGTAGATGAGGACTGGTTGTCAAGCACCTGAAATACGGCCATGTGGTTGTGAGGGAAGGCAGCTGTCAGAACTTTAGAATGGCTTGTAAGTATCTTTTGGGGATACATTGCGATTGATAGCTGAGCAACTGATTGTAAGTTAAAAACTACCTATATATGACAATTCTTCAGATACTTGTAAAGTACTATCTGACCTCCCCACAAGTCATCTCTTTTGTGGGTCAAACACATCCAGATCCTTTAGTAATTCCTCATGGGATTTAGACACCAGTCTCTTCATAAATCTAATATCCTTCCTTTGAACTGGCTGAAATTTTTAAAAATTGACACTCAGAACAGAACACACTATATTCCAAATGAAGTCCAAGGAGGGCCCAATTGAAACAATTATTTCTCATAATATGGACTCAATGCTACCTCATTTACTATTTACCATTTTAAATAGCTGTAATCAGTCTAGATGCTCTTATCAACTCTGGGATTGATCGGTTTCACACGTACTACTGTATTAAGTCTCCCCTTTTATTTTTATTAGGCAGATTCAGAATCTTATTTGTTCCTGTTAAATAAATTCAGTTTAAGTCACTGCTTGAGCCTGGCCAGATCTAGATTTTGCCATACATCGGGTAGGGCTATTAAGATTAATTAGTTTGTTTGTCAAGCCCTATTCCGATAAACTGCTGCAACTCTGGAACCAATCCATGACTCTAGAGTAAATAAATAATGGAAGGCGTAAAGGAATATATGAGGAAAGATGAGCCCAAGATCTGAGAAATAAAATGCCTCTGGAAGGCTAGGAAATTTTATGACCTTTTAGTTACAAACTCTCTTTAAATTAAATGATGACAAAACTTTTTAAAAACTAGAGTAGCATTTTGTTACTTCATTTACTTTCCATAAAATAATACTTTATCTTCAAACATGAAGTTTAAATTCTTTATTGGGCTTTCTTTTTTAAAGAACAAAGTCTTCAATAATCCCAATAATGTTTTAAAAGATCGTAGAAGGTTGTAGCAATATTGGAGCCAGTTGTGAATTCTTTTAAGGCTTTAATTAAACAATCCCAGAATTACCTGCTAAACTATTCCACTCATGGGAAATAGGCTCCTGTTGCAGATCCCCATCACCCACCCTTTGACCCTGATCCAGGACATCCAGTGGATTTTGAATTTACCGTAATTAGTGCATAAAGGAAAAAAATGTGAGAGTCATAGCCTAACACCACTCCTCTCAATTAGCCTCCAGTGCCCCTCCTCTTTTTCACCGTCCGGAGGAAGTTCCTGAATATTTTCTCTATAAATACCCCCAATGGAGAACAGTTTGATTCACAGCAACCCAGGCATCCGCTCGCCAGTGGCCTCCCGCATCACAAGCGCGTCGTTTTTGAAGAAAAGGGCGGAGAAAGTGGGCGAGACCAAAAGTTTTTCTGCAGAAGGATGAGTTCAACACGGAGTAAGTAGCGCTCGGGGCAGGTCCTTCTTCGTCGTGGCCGGGCGGGGCACGAGAGGAGAGGGTAAGTTTCCTCGTGGTGGCGCCTTGCTCGGGAAGGGCAGCTTTTTTGGCGTCCTTCGGGGCGAGGGCTTCCAGGGACACTTTTCCGGCGTCGTTGGGACAATTGCCTACTTTTGCGGTAGAAGGAGGGACGAGTCCCGGCTTACCTTCCCCGACCGCTCGCTCTTCCTTAGCACCACCTTCAGGAATGTTTAATAAGCTTTGAAATACCTGGACTGGAGACCCGTTCTCTCCGGATTTGATTGTAGGAGAATAAAACTCGAGCTGGTTAAATTGTTTTATTTTCAGAGGTCAGGGCTGTCCTTCGTCCTTTTCAGAGGGAAGGAAAGGGGAATTCTGGTGTGCGCCTCGAAGTCCTCCCAAAAGTTTAGAGAAGGGCACGCGCTGCTTCGTATTCCAGCCCACTGACATTTTCACCCTTTTCAAGCGAGCTGGGCAATTGGGTTTCGAAAAACCCGCCGTAGCTCTTGCGGGGACTCGCGTCAGGGGGAACCAAAGATTAAAGTAAACAGCGTTGCCACGTGATAGAGACGCCCCTTGACTTGGAAAGGCTGGGAAACGAAAGCGGCAGACCGGGATTCTGGGCTGAGTGTCGCTGAGTTTCTTGCACGTGCTACGATGATAGACTAATTTTGACGGAATCCGTTTTCCACCCGCTTGCGCCTCAGGTACTTTATAGTTTCTTCTTGGCTCGAGCTATGGGGAGTCCCTTCAGATTGGAGCTGTTGAAGCTCCAGCTCCTTTTTTCCTTGTTTTAACAGAAAAGCGGCAGAAGGGACGTCGTAAGTTGGCTGGAGCTGACAAATGATAATCATAACTGTCTAATGGTTTCAATCTTTTAGACATTAGTATCAGCTAGATATTATAGTGCAGTTCATAGAGTGGTCCATTTAGTTAGTTTTTTAAACGATCGCTCTCTCCTCACCATTGTATATTCTTTTGTTTTCCCAGGCGGTCTTCTTCTTGTCAGCATTGCACTTTCTTGGTTAATGTGCTTAGCTGCACCTCATGCTGAATTTTCTGGAGATCCCGGTTTACATCAGTTTGTTTCGAAAAATAAACAGTTTGCCATCAGGATAAAGGGTGATCTCCTTGCATTGAATGGGCTTGTGGTAAGTATATGCTGGGTAAAGAGATCTAAAAAGAGATACATATAGTTTATCAAACAAGTTTCTCTGGTTATTTTAAAGGAGTTGGGGCTATGTTATCAGCATTTATGAATTCGCTTTTGAGTCAATCATGTATTAAATTTCTGTGTGCTTTGTGTTCTTTCCAACAAAAAGTAAATAATCTGTAGTGGGAGAGGGAAACAATCTATAAATTCATTAAGAGTACATTGATGAAAATGTTTGTCAGCTGTAATGGATAAATCCTCAGAGTAGAGTCTACTGCAAGGATGCAAATAAAGTAGATATATAGCTGCAATCTTGGTAGTTTTAGTTTTTTCTTCTAATATTAAGTTTTAATTTGAGATTTTTAAACTGGAGATTTGCATTTGGGATTAGATTTCCAAGCCACTATAATTATTGACCATGAAAGTCTAGACATTTAGGAATTTGAGGTGTAATATAGCTAGATTAAATCCTATTTTTAAATTAATCTAACATTCATAAACTATCCCTGTTGAAATGTACAGCAAATTGCAGACTAATGAAAAATGTTGAATAGTGGAAGGGAACAAAATTGTCAGATTAAATGTATTGAAATAATAAAGTCTTTTTATTTTCTTCCACTGTTTAAACTTCCACTAAAACATTATTTTCTAGAATCCCAGCTAAAAAGACCCTTTAAATCACTACTTAAATCAATAGATAATTTTAAATAAGGAAGGCTATTTGGGGAAGAATCTGGTAATATAAAAGACTTAGATGAGATAAACTGGCTGATATGACTTTAAACCATTACTATTTTTGATGCTGTGCTTTCAGTGTGCACTTAGATGTACTAGTGTATTGCTTCACAACTGATACCTTCTGTAGAAGTTCTTGCATTCTTGAACAAAGGAATTGAAATATTAATCAGATCAGTTAGATCAGTCTGTTTATAACTATGATGATGTAGAGAGTCTGCAGTTGACATTTCTTTTAGTCAATAGAAGATATGTTTCATGTTATAAAACCACACGCAATTGTTGAATTTGGTCAACAACCTACCAAACCTACCCAAATCCTTGGAGTGCAAAACTAGTAATCTTGCAAATGTTGAATTTCAACTTTTAGCAGCTATAATGAAGAAAACCAACAGTTAAAACCAAGCAACATCTGCAGAACATAGAGTTTAAATTTAGGAATATTGAAAACTTGGCATGAAGAGTGTTAGAGGTAGCCATGGTGCCAAAATATCTTCTCTTACAATAGTGACATAATTGAGAAAAGTGATAGACTAAAATAATTAGAGCATTATGTTGTTCTTTTGCATTATACATACAGAAAATCAAGATTTATAGTGGGCTGAAATTTTCACATAAAATACTTGGAACATCATTCAGATATGTTTTTTTTTTTTTTAGTACTTCCCATAAATTACAGCTCAGTTTTCCAAAGAGTCTTAATCTCATGTATTTCCTAGCACTGTGAATAGAGCCCTTCCCTACTAAAATTACACAAATGTTTCTGTCTTGTGCTTCCGGAATACATGTAAGATTGTGCCAATTCAGAATGTCAAAGCTCAAGGGAGAAAATTGTTTGCAAACAAGCCAACAAAGTTTGGTATTCTTGATGCCTTCCTCTTTGGGTGTTGAAAACGAATATTTTGATTGAACCTGTCAAATGAATATGAAATATATTGTAATTAAGGTTTATAAATACAAAGGGAAAAAAATCAAGGGAGGGGAATTATCTGCTTGATGCTCCTTTGCAGTTTTTAAAATAGCTTTTTAGTTTGGATTATGTGGATAGTGATTCATATAAGAAGTAGTTTATGGTGAATAGGGTCTAAATTCAGAGATAAAAATTAGCCTTTATTTTAAGAATAATCCTAAAGCCTGTCATTGTAAATTGTGCCAACTTGTACTCAGTTTTAAAGGGTTGCATCCAAGTTTTACTATTAGTATTACTTTACTATAGAATATTTACTATTCTGTTTTCTATTCTATTCTGTTCTATTTACTGTACTTATACTTCAGGGGAGTCTCAATGAATCTATCATCATTTCTCCACTAACTTTTGGTATCTTCATAAAATCACTCAGATGTTGCTGAAGTGATATTAAAGTGCTCTTTACTGTTGTTTTGGTCCAGCTATGGCTGGATAACCCGAAAGTTTCTGTAAGCTGTTAATGAATCTTAGTTGTATCTAACTTTGATTTTTCACTGTTTAGCTCTATGTGGCTGATATGCATTCAACTCCTTATTTTTAATAGAGCATAATTTGTTAATCATGAGGAAGATGAAAAGATATAAAGAGCAGTCAAAATATCCTAATTGCTGGAAGTCATGTCCAACAGTCCTCATTGGCTTCTGAGATTTCCATAAACATTACTCATGCACTTTAAAGCATCCTGTTTAACTTTTTAGAAACCTGGTGGGAAATTTTAAGTGGTGAGTCTTGAGATAAGTATTTGCTGTGTCAGAATGCAGCATTATTCAGCCCTTTTCCGTATTCCTTTTTGCATATCAGTCAGGCAGAGGTAAACAGTAAAAATCAATCAAACTTAGTTGTGACTATTGCACCTTAGGAACTATCTAGCCATTGCTGGACCAAAACAACAGTAATGAGAACTTTAATATCGCTTGAATAACATCTGAGTGATTTTATGAAGACGCTAGAAGTTAGTGGAGAAATTATCAAAAAATCTACTGGATTCTTTGAGGCTCCCCTGAAGTATAGTACAGTGAAACTTTGATTCAGCTCTTTAAAACTGAGTGCAATTTGGCACAATTTACAATGAGGATGGACTTTAGGATTATTCTTAAAGGCTAATTCTTTACATCTGAATTTTTATATTCATAAAGTAGATTAATATGCATCCTTTTAATAAGTACATATTAAATCTTGCTCAGATTCTCTGAGCTTCATTGGATTTTGAAGTGTGAAAATAGGATTGTGGGGGAGAGTAAGGATTTTGTAAAATACTGCTTTTAGGGAGCCAAGGATATAAAAGCACTCATATATGTTTGCTCTTTTTTTGGAATCTCAGAAATACCTCTTCAGACAATCTTTTCTTTTTTTCCTCCAGCGTAAAGCATTCAGCTTTGGCAACCACAGAGAACTGATAACGATAGGAAAACTCTTGGGCATTCAACAAGTTAATATTTCTTATTGCCAGCAGGATCCCTGTGACATGGTAAGTGGCAACACCCTTCTATTGTAACTTAAAAGCATTTCCCCCCCTCAATTGAAGAAATACTAGGGTAGCAGCACATGATTTTGTAAGAAATCATGGCAATATTTGGGATTTTAAGAGCATCTATAAGTGTTCTCACAAACAGCCTATGTACTGTTTGTAAAACGGCTGCCTAGACTCAACTCAGCAAATTTAAGGTATATGAACTTCAACTCCCATAATTCCTCAGCCTACAAGACTGGTTACCATTTTTTAATCACCTTTCTAGGTTTTGGGGATCCTCTTTTTTACCCAGACTGGTTCTTTTTCTAAGTGGTGATTGTTTTGCCTGAGAAATCAGAACTTTTGACTCTAGTCATCAACTATTTTTAATTTCCTAAAAATGCTTTTGGAAACTCTGGTTCTCAGAGGTATATGTGTAAGCAAAGATACTTTGCTTTCTCTTATTGCCTCATTTTTTTTTCTTTTTGCTGAAGGAAAATTAAATATTTTTAAAATTAGAACGAGGTAAGACAGGATCTGTGCTGGTGCTTAGGGAGATCTTATCCTATTTTAACATTAGCAGTTTTCATATGTACAAAGATATTCTTGGAAACTGTTATCCATAATCAGATATTATTGAAGTACTGCAGACAAACCAAAGCAGAAATAAAGCAATATTGATTTTAAGCCAGTAGTGGTACTCCTGCAAATGGCCTTGTCAATGAATGTGCTATATACATTTTATATAATAGAAACGCTATATAAATGCTATATAAATTCTCTTGTTGACTATTCTTTCATGATTTTTACACATTCCCAATAACAAGAATATGCACCCTTTGTTGTAGTTCCATGTAATAATCAGTAATGATCTAAATCAGTAGCTTGATTTCACTGCAGATGAAATTGCATTTATTGTCATTAGCCCATCATTTTTCTCACCCTAATAATCTTAAAACAACCTTTTTAATTGGACTTCCACTAACAATATACATGCATTAAGTGACAACTTAATTCGACAACTTTCTTATAAAGTGTGTAACTCTTAACTCCTTGATGGCTGCCTACTTTAAATTTGGCCATTAGTATTGCTGGTGTCAAATTCAACTTTGAAATATTTGTTATTCCTTAAAAGGTGAACAGGCAAACCCTAAACTGTAAGGGAAGAAGACAGCAATGTACTCATTCTAATATTAATTTGCCTCTACCATGCTCGTGGTCTAGTCCTTAAAATGTGCTCTGAGCTTAAGTCTAGATGGATTTTTTTTTTAAAAGCAGACTGTATTTTCAGAGTGTTCATATTTTACATATCTATCCAATATGATAATTTTGGGATATCCAACATCTCCAGAGAAGAATATTACAAAATAGATAAATAGATAACAGCATTAAGAGAAAATTCCACTGTCTCTTTTCCCAGTAAGCATTTAAGAGCTATAAATTCAAGTGTAGTGCATAGATTATCTACATCTATAAAGTTTATTGTTTAGTAATTGTACATTTATTCCAAACACATTTTTCTGGCTGCCATCTTTTATAACTTTGTCAATTTTTCCACTGTTAATCTATTAATTCCTAGTATATATACCGGCTGGTCTATTGCTTAAAATGGTAGAGAAGTGGAGTCATTCTTTATGCTTCAGTTTACCCTTCCTTGCTTAATTTAAAACAGTAGAAATCATCAATATTTATCCATATTAAGGCAATTCTAACATTGCATCTTGGATAGTGTCGCCATTTCCTTACCTCTAATCTCAGTTGTAATTAACATAGCATATAATTGTGGCACAGCAGAACCAGTTTGTTTTTAGAATATGTGTACATTTTGTTGTGGAAGTCACTTTTTCATAATTTCAATAACCTTGTCCACTTTCTGGAAAACAGCATGACTTGTGTGTCAATACAGAAATTATACAACACCATTGTAATCAAATAAATACTTTATTGAAATTTGAATAAGAAAGGAATGCATAATAATTTTTTGTAATAATTTCCCATTACATTTATATCCTGTAGGAAAGATGCTTCAATCAGATACAGTCAGGCCTCCAAACCTATTCCAGTTACCTCTCACATATTCGCCAAATCTTAACAACTTATGCTGACCAAGTACTTAGTATTCAACTGGATATTTCCAACTTGTCCCACAACATTCAACAACAAGTAAGGAGTTGCATAAATACTCTGTAATTTAGGAAAGGATCAAAGCCAGGTAGAGGCGAAATCACTCAGTTCTAAGGGGAACATAAGAAATGTTTAGTGTAGGTATGAGAGTGTGAATCTGCTATAATAATTTAGTAGGTCACCAATCTGGACATTAGCAATGTTCCCTTGGGGAATATTGATGAACTATGAAGGTAAGTTTCTAAAAATTGCAGGTATGGAGAGTACTTTAGATTCAGTTTCCAAAGGATGTATGGAGCATGAATACAGCATCTGTTGAAACATTCAAACGCTGTATCTTTTTCTGGGATCACACAATAGCTGTAAATGGGAAAGCCACTGGGATCTCCCTGCTATTGAACACAGATTGTTTTCATATTCTGGGGCACTTTTTTAAATATCAAATACAAAGTACTCTATGGCCCTGGTATTTGCAATATGCACACTACTCAGTCCTCATAGAGAAGCCATGTCCCTGTGTTGGGGGGATGCTTTTAAATGGGATCTAAGAAGTGGACTGCTTTGGCCCTCAAATACAGCCCAAAGTGCTGTGTTTGCAGGAAGATTTTTTTTTTTAATTATTGCCCCACATCTTCAGGAATATCTTTTGTTACTATTACTTATTGAACAATTGTATATCCAGTCTTGTAAAAGGAAGAAACGTTGCCTTTGTCATTTTGTAAGCATAAATTTCAAATAATAAATACTTGGGCTTTTACTCGTCACATTTTGGATAATCCTAGTGCCTGGCTTTTGCACACCTTTCTACTGTACTGAACTTTATTTTATATGGTATGAGCATTTTTTCTGTTAATGCATTAACCCTAACATATACAAACTGCACCCTGTAAACTGAGGCAATCCTCAAGCATGCCTTATAAAACTGTTGCTGCAACTGTGGGAGGGCAGAGAGTAGAGATGTGTGTATGCATGAGGAAGTAAATATATCTCTGTGCATTATTTTGCTTACACCAGCTCAGATACGCATTTATGAGTATTTCCCTTGACCAAGTGCTCCTTGTGGAGCAAGAATGCTACTCTCTGCTTTTCTGGGACCATGTTTTCCCCTACTGGGTTACATCCCATTGCCCTTACATGACACACACACACAGCTTATTTATTAACATAAGGTCATTGAAGAGGACTTGGGGGTATGATAGTGACAACATTGGCTGCAATGGGATTGATCCAAGAGTAACATGCAAGGGTGATTTGGATACTGTTGGAGTTAATATGCAAATGTTAATTATTAATCTGAGATTCCTCAATTTCCCTAATCTTTGTTTCAGATGGAAGAAAGCAGCCTGACCAGTGTTGTCTATCCCCAGGCAGAAAATGAGCCTAAATTTTTGGAAGTTCAAAGAGAAATTGGAAGCTACTTGGTTCTCTGCAAACTCCAGACATTTATGGATATGATTTTCCGGGCCCTGAGGCATTGCAGCACGTAAAGGGAATCTGTGAAGAATTCTTACTGAAAACCATGAAGCTGAAATAGTTCTGTGCACAAAAGGAAGTCAAAAGACTTGCTTTTGCCTGACAGGATTGCTTTGACGGGTAGAATTCCAGCTTCTCTGACTTGTTTTTAATTTATTTTAAATTTTTATACACCATTTTAATACACTGAAAGTAGGAGACAATAAAGTAATCCAGATAAATTTAGCTCCAAGAGAAATAAAAATATTAGCTGAGTTTGTACAACATGTTAGATTAGTCTAAAGTGGAACTGGGTTGCTTGAGATTCAGCATGTTGTGTAAAAAGCAAGCCATTGTCTTATATCGTGAACACTCCATTCCCTTAAGTCATTGTTTCTCAACCTCAGCAGTTCTGGCTTTGAGGAAAGTTGAAGTCTTAAGAGTTGCTGAGGTTGAGAAATACTGGGTTAAATTGTAATTTGTTTTAAAACTGACTGTTTAATTTTTTTATAGATTAGCATTCACTTCAAATGATTATAGGTACGATATTGAGGGAAGAGCATCTCATGCAAGTTTGTGGAAATGAGAAAATTTGCCTTCAGAATCTTTCAGAAATCTTTTATCACTTGAAAGGCTACTTCAGTTGTTTACGATTGATAATGTTTAACTTGTAAGAAAAATTGATTTTTTTTTTCAAATATTTTGCAATGAAATGTATTCTTAGCATGGCAAGTTCCCAGTTCGCTCAGGCTCTTCTTTCCCTTATGAAATATCACTGTGATAAGTTTTTAATAGTTTGTTGTGAGTTTTAATTTATTAGCATATTTAATATTTATAGTGTCAGAATTGTTGAATCTTGAATTTGGACTTCAGTACTAGATATTTATTTATTATTTATTCCAATGTTGTCAGATGAATGGAAAACAGTTGTTTAGATTTCAGCTATTCTTGAATGTGCAGTTCACAGTACTATAGCCATATGTGGCATGTATGTTGCGGTACATACAACGTTAAACTACTGTTTAATATTTAAACATAAGAGTACTAGCTAGTGGTAGCTAGATGAAACTACAGGATGAAACATAAGGGAAGTTTGCAATTCTTCTCTTTATCAGTGTTTGGGGCATATAATATAGTCAGGGCCCCTTACCCTTTTTTACAGATGCGAAATAGACGGTAGGCATCCATTGCCTCTTTAGAAGAGGTTCAATTCATAACTTTCATCATCTTCTATCATTTGCCATACTATTGTGCAGAAGATAGTTGTAGCAGAAAAAGGTCAACAACTCCCAGACTGCTTAACCTTGCTTTATGTACAGTAATCCTGGTCCAAAATAAATTCCTTATTTAAGCAAACTAGTAAACCCCACTCCCTCTGCCATTGTGTCAGACTATTTGCTAGAAAGTTTCTGATATCACCAAGCCACCTATGTTATGGCACCGGGCATCAAAATCTTCCCTTTAAAAGTCCAGTGGTAGAGGCAGACTATTCTAACAAGGCCAAGTCATTATGTTGATACCATTTCAAGCTTTAAAAATTCATAAGTATAAAATGTTTCTGTTCATTTGCTGTAGAATTCTATGTAGAGGTATTTAATAATTATTGATATTATTTATGTTACAGTGAAATTAAGTTATCATTTAAATGATTTGAACACAAAGGTTAAACAGCCATTGTAGTTGCACTCACTTCCTAACTACTTGAATATACTATGTTTCTTTGTTTAAATGCAGTCCTTTGCCAAATCAGTGCTCACTTCTATGGAATCCCATTGGGTTCAAAATAGCTATTCATTTTTGGGAGAACATTGTAGTAAATTTGTGTGTTTAAAGTTTACAAAGAATTCTTGTCATTCAATTTCTCCAGCTGCTAGTGCCTACTATAACTGAATGAATCTGAAATAATATTGCTTGAACATTGTATAGTGTCAGTATCTTGAATCTTGTTCAAAGGAGCAATTTCATCAAAACTTTTGAACTTTTGTTTTCTACCTGCTGTTTTATTTTTGTGTTTAGTTGTGGTATAGACATCACATTCCATTTGAGATAAAATGTCAG
This sequence comes from Myanophis thanlyinensis, assembly GCA_017656035.1. NCBI lineage: Eukaryota > Metazoa > Chordata > Lepidosauria > Squamata > Homalopsidae > Myanophis > Myanophis thanlyinensis. The sequence continues at coordinate 23,733 of JAEANM010001665.1, forward strand.
TATTCCTGTCTGTCAATTCTTTGAAGAGACAGGAAATAAATGGTAAACAGTTAATCTAAACTGTAACTGCTTGTATGATCATGACACTAAGTATAATGTTAAATTTTTATCTGTTTTTAAATAAATTTTCTATCATAGCAATCTCTAGTGCATTATTGTCATTTTTCTAAGCTTTTTTGAAAATGAAGTTGAATGAGGAACATATAAAGCTACAGCTGTAATTTTCAAAAAGATATTAATGTAATCCCTTTGGAAAACCTTGCCCTCTTCTGGATGACATCTACTCTAACCCTCCTGATGTTTTGTGTGGCCCTGAAGACCTGGCTCTGCCAATTGCTTGAGGCCCCAATTACAGTGGGGGAGGTATTTCCATACTGGAGGTGGTTGATGGAACAATAGTCTACCTTCCCTCTTGCTCCCTCCCCCTTTTTATCATAATTTTAATAATTTATAGTTTTATTGCTACTAGATACATATAAAACCCAAGAGGCAGAGTAAGACTAGGATAGCCTACCCCAGGGATGGGCAATTATGGCTCCTTCATGACTCGTGGACTTCAACTTCCAGAATTCCTGAACCAGCCATGCTGGCTCAGGAATTCTGGGAGTTGAAGTCTACGAGTCATGAAGAAGCCATAATTGCCCGCCCCTGGCCTACCCTAACACTCCTTAGTAGTCCAGCATTTTTTTTTACAGAGATCAGTTCCTAATGAATATATAAATAATGCAAAGATCACCTGGGCTTGGCATAGTACAAGCCCCAAGTACTATGGGGGTACTATATAGGGGGTACTATGGGGAGGCACTCTCAGCGCAAGTGAAAGACTTCAAAATACAAATACATGCACATGTTCCATTCTAATTTAAATAAACATTTACTGAATTACAATGAAAACAAACCTCAAATTACTGCTGAAAACCATGTAATAAGTATCATTTGCCAATGAGCAAGTACCAGTAGATTGTGAGATTATTTATCATATCTGGATGATGTATTGAAGCTCAAGAACTCTCGTGGAAAGTGCTAAAGACCAGATGATAGCAAAGAAATGTGATCCTTTCAACACCCCTCATATCCTGTCACTAATCCTTCCATCGCCCCCATCATCCTGCCAGAATTGATGACGCTTTTTGGATGAAAAGCGAAATGTCTTCCTCAAGGAAAAAACAGTCCAGCTGCCTTTTGAAAAAGCACCTTTGAGACAACTATGATCTGGATTATTGAGAATCTCTGCAGACATGCTGCCCCAATACTTTTCCCAGTCATATAGTTTAAAAGCTACAATTATGTTATATCTTAGCATCAAATTTTTAAAAATTATCTACTGATCTTATAGGGCATAAACAGGATTAAAGGATCTTCTTTATGCAACAGAAAACAATAAAAGCTATCAAGAAGAAATAAATACCCAAGTAGAAAATAACAGGTGCTGGTAAAATTGAATTTTACTATTTTAAGGGCACACTTGTCTGAAACTTATCAGAAGTAATGCAAAACAATATTTACAATATATATATGATAGTTGATTCTTACATGATTAATTATCTAGCCAGTTATTTTGAAGCTAAGCCAAAATGAAGTTGTGGGGGGGGGGAGGGATCCAAGCAGCACTGTATCCTGTCAGGAGAATGACTATCTCACTTGCAGAAAAAACATGACCCAACTTGTCCATTTGAGTGTACGTGGGTTAACTCTTTAGGGCAAAAGTTCCTAGGAATCAATTTCCATGTGCATGGAATTCAAAGTTACGATGCTTTTGATTTTTTTTCTTATTTTTATTGGGGGTGGGGGGGAGTGCTTGAGAAAGTTATTATGTGCTATTATATAAACAAGAAAAATCAAACCTGATACAGTATATCAGAATTATCAAACTAATTCTAAAACTGGCTGGATAATTTTAGATGTGAAATTTAGTAAAAAAAAATGGCATAGCAGAAAGAGGAAATTAAAGAGGGTACCATTTTGTAGAAGAGATTAATGGCCTAGTCTGGCCTAGTATCGTCGGTTAGGGATTTTAAATTGGTTTTTAATTTTAAATTTTAATTTGGTCAGCCTTGATTTAATTAATTTTAATTGGGTTTTTAAATTGTTTACTTGTATGTGCACCGCCCCAAGTCCTTCGGGAGAGGGGGCGGTATAAAAAACCCTGAAATAAATAAACAAACAAACAAACAAACAAATAATGGATAGTATGGATATTAATGGGGTATGGATAGCCTGTATGGGGGGAGACCCTGAGGTAAGCCAGTGTGGGCACATAGGACTGCTTCACCACCATCCCACCTCCCGTCATGGCCACAGCACTGGCATGTCACTTGACCTCATATTCCATTGCAGCTGTGGGCAAGCAGATATGGGCCAGCAGCCACGTGGGTGCCTGCTGGACAGATCTGCCAGAGCTGCTGCTGCAAAGCAAAGCAGGTGTTGGTGCATAGGTGGTTAGCTCTACCACCACCACCCGCCTTGCTGTGATGGCACTTGCATGCCCACAGCCTGCTGTCCTATCACAAGCTAGCAGAAGTGGGCCTCCAGTAAATGGGGGAAAAGCACTAGGGCTTATTTTGGGGGACCCAAAAGAACATAAGATCCAGTCTTATTTTCAGAGAAACACCGAATTTGAATAAACATGTATACAGTTAGTCCTTTACTTACAACCATAGCTGAACCTGAAATTATGGTCTTAAGTCACAGTAGTTAAATAGGGTCACCACATGACCATATCCAATTTTACGAATTTTTTAGCAGTTGTGTAGTGAATTTTTTTTTACTCAATAGCTGTTTTCCACTGGAAACGTAGAAGTAAATATCAGGAACCAGCAAAAATAATAATAAAAAAAAATTGTGGTCATATGACATGGGATGCTGCAAACTGCCTTAAAGCTTAGCACTCAAAATGTGATCATGTGACTATAGGACAGTGGTGGCAAATCTTTTTGGCACTGAGTGCCGAATGTGAGTATGTGCACAAAGTATGCACATGCTGTGTGCCCCCAACTTTTACGCATGTACAGCTGCACACATGACACTCATGCACAGTCACAAACAACACTCATGCATGCACAGTCACACGTGACACACACACACACAGTCACTCACTACACTCAAGGCTAAACTGGAAGTTTGGGGTGGCCAAGGGGCCAGTGCAGCTGC
>JAEANM010001666.1:0-26882 GCA_017656035.1 Myanophis thanlyinensis
ATTCCAAGGAGGCCTGCCCTGTGGGAACGCACAGGTCGGTTGGAGGCTGACGATGGCAACAGGCGGTCCCGTAAATATCCCAGTCCCAAGCTTCTCTTGAACTCCCAGTTTTTCTCAAATTCTTGAATGCCATGCAGAAGTTATTGAAGACTAAAGACATGTGCCTCATAAAATCCACTGTGTTACATAAGACCTTATTCAAATCATTTATTTTTTGTTTTGTAAGCAACAGGTATGTGCCAGGAGTGGAAGAACGAACATACACACACACACACACACAAATGTTTTGTAATCTGGAAAAGATGGGAAAATTATATTGAGATGCTTCTTGTTCTTAGATGGGCTTTTACATCCTTAGTTGTTCAAATCTTTGCTATGAGCCATCTTATCAAACTCTGTATCTTTGTTTCTTAAACTGTAAGAGATTAAGAACAGAATTTCTATCCAAAAAAATTTTTTCAAGTTGAAGTGCAGACTAGCTGTTCTACACATATTACAGACTGTATAAATACTACAGCTATAATAACAAGAAATTAAAAATAATAAATACTTAACTATGCAAAAATCAATCTCAGATCATTTCCTTTGTTTTTATTTCGTACTTGTTATTATTATGATCTTATTTTCACCTTCAAAGTCCTTCCAATTCTGAGGAAATTATGTATTTCTGAAATGCTATAAACTATTGTGTAAAACAAGAGAGTTTTTACTTCAGGTATCTAGACTATAAGCACGTTTTAGAAACTTCAATATAAACATAAATAATTGATAGTATTTTACATCATCTAAAAATTCTTGATAGTATTTTGCCCACTTATCATGCACAAACTTCAGATAAGGCCCTTTCTACTTAAAAAGCTGTTTCCTTGGATCATTTGGGTAGGAGAAGGAGATGAGGTAAAGAAAGAAAAAGATTCCTCACTGATTCAGAAGACATTGGACTTATGAAAATACTTTAGGCAAACAGGTCTTCAGATAACTAAGCTTCCTTGTTGAATATTACAAAGAACGTTACTGTAATTTCAAACAAATGAGTTTTCTGTGATAATGAAGAGCCAGATAAACCAGTCTTGTAGAATTTATTCCCTTTGCTTCAATAAGCAGCTTCTGCATACAAATAAAATGCACTTTGATTTCAGATAATATTACCCAGATATGAAATTTATTTTTATTTGATTAAGGCAATTTCAATTGTTATATGAACTGTCTACCTTTGACCACTTATCACCCAGGTAACTGCAGGTTATTTCTCTGCCCTACTTTCATGGAAATGAAGTTGTTTTATTTTTTCATTGTTATGAAGATGACTAGGCTGAAAGACACTGACATGCCGAAGGCCACCCAGGCAGATTCTTGTCACAGCACACTCAAGTCATCCTTGTTCAAGCCCAGGCACTAAATCCTTACATTGCACTGGGAAAGAGTTCTCACAAACCTATTGTCATTACTCACTAGATAAAATGGTATCTCACCTAGCTGGCAATAAGTATTAAGCTAGAAAAACTTTAGAAACATAGATGGATACATAGCTCAAATAAAATGCTGATGTCATACATGAAAAAGTCAATGCCACATCCTAAAATTTGTCATAAGTAGTAGTAGAGGATTAACAATGATGGGTTTGAAATAATGCGTTTTGACATAATGAATCTGTACAAGGCTGTGTCTCACGAGTAACATAACTCTGGAGATCTATGGAGAAATGACCTTCACATTTGGTATTTGTCTACAACAAGCACATGCATGTGTAGTATAAGTACCACACTTATTCACTGTGGCCTGATTGATATATGTGAAATTTGGCTAGGAAAATCTTGTAAAATAGATTAGGGAAAAAGCTGATTTCCAGAGGCTCAACTTTGCACTCCAAAGATTTTGATTGTTATTGGGAGCAGGAGAGAGATTGGTGTGGTTACTCTGTTTTGTATTTGGGTTTTTATTTCTATAAGCTACCATGAGTAAGTTGAGTGGTCATATAATTTTTATAAATACATAAATATCACTAAAGGTTTATCTACAAAATTTGCAACCCGTTCTGCCTCTTGAGAATTGAGAACTTTGTTCCCTGGAGATGCCACATCAAGAAGAACTAAATCCACTAAGCTTCCATAGCATGGATTTATCATGTGCTTTTGACTATACTACATTGATCAAAATTAATTATTCTAAATAAATAAATATCTATGTATTTCATTTCATTCTGTCTTTTCTGGCTACCTTCTCCAACTAATGAAATTCAGCTGACATCATTCAAGCTGGGTTCTGCAATAGGTACTCATTATCTATGCACTACTAGGGAGTTTTAAGCAGTAATAGATTATTTAATTCATTTGTATGTTAATTTATTAGTTTAACTTATTTGTATGCTGCCCAATCCCAAATGCTGGTGATGAAATGTAAATGGAAAAATTTGCATTTAAAAATAATACAAACTAGGGCTATCGTGTAATTAAAACAGTCGGTATGTTATTTAATTCTAACTATTTAAATTTATATAAACTGCAGGGAATAAATATCTATATAAATTATAGACAATACATTTAGATGTAACAGGATACTAGAAGATTCATTCTTTTCTGGGGGTGAGAAATATAGGATAAATCTCCTAAAATAAATCTCCATAGTCAGCCTTTCTGAACAGCTGTCCAGGCTGAGTGGAGATGATGTAACTTGTATTCTAACACCTCTGATGATCAACACATTTGAAAAAGCTATTTTCAATATTTAACTTTAAAATAATCTGTTTCTTCAAAACGTTATGCAAAATAGTTTTGTTTCCTACTCAAGCTATGTTAGTAATTAATAACAAAATCTCCAGGAATTGGAGATAAAGGAGACACAAAATATTTTAATATAACACAAAGTATTTACATTTCTGACCTTTGGGGAAGAAAATCTCAGGTGATGGCATATTTTTTATTACCAATTTTTTTTTTAAATGCACTTATCATTTCAATAAAAGTGGGGGAAATGGTAAACAAGTTAACCTAATTTACCAGTCCCCAAATAGTCTTCTACATGCATGTGTATTCCTGCCATTCTTATCCATTCATTCTCTGGAGGGGAAAATCTACATAAATTTTTACTAACATCCCCCCCACACACACAAAGAAACCATAAGGGCAATGAAGATCAAGAAGGAAAATGAAGTGGTAAGAATAGTCAGAGGAGTAATAGCAAAACCAGTTCTGAAGGGATGCACTGAAGACAAATTCCTTGTGTGTTCAATCACACTTGGCCAATAAAGAATTTTTCTATTATATTCTATTCTATTCTATTCTATTCTATTCTATTCTATTCTATTCTATTCTATTCTATTCTATTCTTGCTATCATAAACAGCTGGTTGAGGTTTATAATCAAGTACTTGATTCTTGTCTCAAGTAGAGAGAAGAGTACCGGTAAATCAATTTTAGTGCAAGGAAGGCCACTATCTTTTCTATCCATTAAGCAAAAATATTGGAACTCTTTTTTTGTTTTCATGTTTCCTCCAGGTCTCAGGTACTTTGAGCCCTGTTATCTACAGAAGTTGGGATAAAATAATAGAGGGCTGCAACAAATAAACTGCTTGCAAAACCATGCCTCTTAAGGAGAAAATAATTCATTTTTGCATATTTAGCTAGCTCTCTCTAACCTATCCTTTAAAAGCTTTCCCAAAAGTGATACCACAGGTTTCACTGAGGAATCCTTAGTCTTTTAAAAGAGAGCTGCATTCTGTCTAAACAAAGTACAACTAGAGAGCTGTTTGTAAAGCTCAGCTACTTTGCTAGTTTATTAAGAACAACTAAACTAAGCTCTATAAAAGGTTCGAACATGACTTGGATAATATCAGTGCATCCGGACAGACAGGGGATGGATCTTTCAGCATCCATTTAGAAATGTGAGCTGGATAGGTTGCAAATGCTATCAGTTCCTGGCCTAATTCTATTCACTTTCCTGTCAGTACAAGTCAAAAGCTGAATGTTTTTGCATTCCTCTCAGCTCATCCTCATTAAGAATCGGGACATCCCACATTTGGCAGACTTCTTAGTTCTTTCCCTGAATTGAAACGACAATATATTGGAGTAGGACCAGCAGCATTCGCAGTATGCCTGAGCAAAACTATTAAATAGAAAATGAAAGATTTAAAATGGGGTAACAAATGTGGGAGGCACCAATGTGAAGCATAGGCAAATCTATCAGTTTTCAACATCTGTACTATTAACTGCTGGATATCACAGATTACTTTCTCCCAACATGGTTCCTCTGAATGGAACTATAGCTCCTTCCATAGTTTTATACTGTAGCTCTATAATTCCCAGGGTTTATAGCTCCATAATTCCCAGTGAGCACATAACCATCCATGGCGGCTGGTGAGGATAAGAGTTGTAGTCTAAAACCTAGAAACTAGGTGGGAGAAAGCTATAAAAAACCCAGAGGTGGAGTGTGTGTGAGGAAGGCTCCTGATATTTAATTTATCACTACTGCTGTGATTGTATTTCATCCAACAGAGTTAATGGAACAGAGGACCTTTGGCTAAAGGCTGTTCTATCTAGTAGATCATCCTTGGCCAAGCAAAACCAAGTGCACTGAGCCTATTTATTTTTTCCAGGAACAAATTAAATGCTTTCTGTTTATTATTATTATTATTATTATTATTATGTTTCTCCCAGTACTGACATCTGAACCTCTGCATGTCTGCTTTCAAATTTGGCATTGAGGAGGGATAGGATGCAAACATCTGAAGATAGGCATGATGAAAATTCCCTGTCCCTTACATGAATGAAGGAGCAAATTTAATATTTTATGCAGATACAAAGTAATATTTGCTATGCCTTCTGATGAATAACTTAATAGAATCAAACTTAATATCAATGCCACAAACTGTTCAGCAATATGTCCTAAATACCTTTTGTCTCATTTCTTTGCAGAAAGAATGCAAAATTTTCTGTCATAGAGCAAAAACAGAACTAAGAAATGAAGCATCTCTTGTCTATCATTAACCCACTGATATAAAAGCACGATCTATGTTACTGATTCAAAAACTAAAAAGAAGTCACAGACCTGAGAGGATCAGTTCCAATATTATGCTGAGATAGGATTTTTCTTATTTCCCCTGACATAAATCAAGTCAAATGACTCATCCAGTTCCATTTATATAAAGTGGTGAGTATCTAGTGATGAGTTAGAAACCCTGGAAATTTTACCAACAAATTAAAGACATAAGAAAACCATGTGTCATTGATTCATAGTTTAGGTATTTGTTTTCCATCCTGACATTTTAGCTTATCAGGACCTCTTTAAAATATCTGAATCCAGGATCAACTCTAATTCAAGAGGAAGAGTAACAAAACTTACTTCACCTTTTAATTCCCTACTCACATACATAGTATCTGCTCTCATTTACATAGCCACACAAAACTGTTCTTTTTTAAGTCTATGACATCCCATTTTTTTGTTTTAATATGAACAATTTGTTATAAGATAGTGATAGTTGCCTCTTATAAGAGATGACCATATATCAAATAAATGAAGGGAACATACAAAAAAATTACTTTTTAAGATTGTCCTTGTATTTTATAGTTCACCCAACAGAATGGTAGGTACACTTTCCTCTTATATACTTTAAATTTCTTCCACAATCCTACTCCTTGAATTTAAGAAAAAAGCTATTTCTTCCAAAATATTTTATAATGTAAAACTGCAACATGTGGGTCTTAATAAAGTACATACTGCAAAAAATAAATTTAAATTTCTCATCATTGTAATTAACTAAGTGTATGACAAACCATGGCTAATATACTACTCCTATACTTGAATTTCATTTTAGAACTGTTAACTCCCATGTGAGAGCTAGAAACAATGGGATCAGAAACTTTATTTATCTGCGTATTCCTGTGGCAAATTACAAGATTTCAAAAATGAGATTAATAAATTATTAATAAATGCTTAATATAATGTTTCAGTTAGACCACAACAGCCTCTCCACACATGGAATTACTTCAGATATGTTGGATTACAACTCTTACCACTCCAATTTACTGCCAGCCAGTGCTGACAGGTATGCTGTGAGCTCAAATTTAATACAACTTAGAGGGCATTGGGTGAGTGAGAGAGAGATTAAGAACAATTACAGCAGCTCCTTCAACAACAGGGTTCATCTGATGACTACTTCCTTATAGATCATAAATGACAAATCTGCTTTACCCCTCAGCAAAGTCGTATCAGCTGAAAGACATACTACATTTATCTTCAGAAGACAAAGTAAAAGTTGGAACTCCAAACAAGATAACAAGCAATCCTTGGCTTGACCTCTACAAAAGTGTTTTACACCCCCACCCTACACAAGACAAGCTTATTAAATGCAACAGAATACTTAGCTGTATTTAGTAAAATCTCCCTTTAAGTTACTATAGCTGGTTTCCTAGCAACCAGTGACACAATGGTAGACAGGAAGAGTGCAGACACAATTCTTCTGTCTGAAAACAATAGACCACTAAATGAAAGGAAGTAGTATTCTACTTCCTTAGAGCTGCTTTAGCAATTGGACAGGCCAGTTTAACACTGATGTTGATTTGGAGACAAGACTCATTCAGGTAAGTTTCACAGACTGTAAAATAAGAACACCATGAGATTGAACAACCTAATTCCATCTCTCTCCCCACCATCCTGTTTCAATTACAATTATTTTCAATAATTTCATGGTGTTTTAGCAAAAGTAATAGTTTTGAATACTACACAATCTGATAGACACATACCTATCACTGCCTGTTGTTCCAGCTTCTTACATGTTCTGCTTTAAGTGACTCTTTTTGGTTAATAAATCTCTAGTTAAGAACTTTTTGTATTCACATACTATGTACCAATGGTGGAATTCAATTATTTTTACTACCGGTTCTGTGGGCGTGGCTAGGCTAGAATGGTGGGGGGATTATGTGACTGGGTGGGCAATTTCTGTAAGCAGGGCAATAAAGATTAGGCTAGAATCAACACCAGAATGTTTCTTTCCTGCCTTCCTTACAGGATTAATCCTGTAAAGTGGAAAAAAACCAAAAGATTTCTTCTAACAACCAGTTCTCTGAATTGCTTAGAAAATTTACTATCAGTACTAGCAAACCTGCTAGAACCTGCTGAATTTCACCTTTGCTATGTACTGCCATAAGATTTCACTGATTGAGAAGTGATATAAGAAATAAAAGTAAATAAAAGTAAATAAAAATGACCATTTTGAATTATCAAATAATATATATATATTCACCAAATTTATAGGCTGCCCATTTCACAAAAAAGTGACTGTGGGAAGACTGTGACTGCAGTGCTTATCAGAAAGTGGCTTTCAGTAGAAACTTAAGCAAGTTTGACTTTCATATCTATGGCAGACTTGTAAGCACGAAGGTCTTCTTGCCTGCATTCACTGGAATGCAAGTACAAGGGTTAGGAATAGAGGCAACTGCAATAGAACAAAATATTTCTGTATGGCAATTGCCTCTGATTATTAACCCTGCTTTTGGGCAGCATCAGATTCTGGGAATACTCACCCTGTTAAAAGTAGATAAAAGTCTGTTCTGACTACATTACTGTAGCATTAGGAATAGCTTTCAGGAAGGGATTGTAAAAGTAAAAAAAATCTCCCAATTCAGTATCATTTATAATTATATTTTAATTATTTTCAAATATGTACAATAAAATTAACATAAAATAACCTTATCTTTGTAAGCTGCCAGAATCATTGAGAGTTGGGAGACCATATAAATTATCTAAATAAACAAACATTTTCACCTAGGAATTTAAAGAAAACAACCCTGTGCAAGAACAATTTTTTAAAGACAATTTTAAATTATCTTCTTGGAATTCCCAGCCCACCCAGTGATGGCTGATTAGAATCTTACGCATTGTATAAGCCATGAATTAGAATCCAATTGGGTAAGAAAGAACGATAGTTCAATATTTGCCATGTTCAATGGTGGTATTCAGCCTGGTCGCATTAGTTCTAGTGAACCAGTAGTGGTGACAAGAATTTGGCCCTGCCCACCCACCCCTGCCCTATATCCCCTTCTTTTTTTTTCTTTGTAGCTCAACTGAATCACATGGAACAGCTGTTTTCTGCGCCTCCGCAGCCTTCCTACTCACCCGGGCTGCCTCTGGTAAGTCCAATACTTGTATTTTAGAAGCCGCATGGCAGCGAACCAGTAGCAAAACTGGTTACATCCCACTGCTGGCCATGTTCATAAACATTACATATTTAAGTCAACTACATGCAAATAGAAATCTATTGCAGCTGGATAAAATTCCATATCTTTTCATACATTTCTGCAGGATACCAGGAATTTTCTGTTGAAGAGTTCATGAAATGTAGGCTAACCTCATGGCAACCAAGCAGGAAGAGTTGAACTTGGCTGGGGCAATTCAGGAAACTTCCTTTCTTTAGTCTTATGGCACAAAGCCAAACCAAATGAGATGACACCCTTGAGGAGTAATGGAGTCAAGTGTGCTGACTACATAATTTAATGGGCCATAACTTTAAGTCATGCATGGTAAGACCAGGATAATTAAATTTCATGCTTTAGAAATCCAAGGTCAGAAAGGCGTTCCCAGATCCTTACACTGTATGTTGCATCACCCAGTCAACTGTATAGTTCTTCTCAAAAATTTGGCCTGGTCAGATACAGAAAAAACTCAACAGCTGCATTGGACTTGTCATTTTCCTATGGAAAAATCCCATCTGATTTTAAGTAGAAAGCATCACAAAACAAATTAGAATATTTCATTTTTTCCATCCTCTTTTGCCAAAAACGAAACCATTGACAAGAGCCAGTTTGATGTGGTAGTTAAAGCATTTGTCTAGAAACTGAGAGACATGAGTTGTAGCCTCGCCTTAGGCCCAGCTGGGTGATCTTGGGCTAGTCACTTTCTCTCAGTCCTAGGAAGGGGGCAATAACAAAACAGTTCTGACAAATCTAGCCAACAAAACTGCAGGGACTTGTCCAGCCCATCTCCAAAGGACAGACAAAATTGAACAGAAGAAAAAACAATCCATTTACACCCTCTTGCTTTTGCTTCCAAAAGCTGGAACTCAAGAATACTGAAAACTAAAGAAGCATGAATACCACAATGAGATTTAGGAAAGCTACCACAGAAATTGCCCTACAATTCAGACTTTATCCCATACTTGTTTTTCTTATAGTTGCAGCTTCACCCTATTTTTAGTTCTCCACAGAGCCCTCTCTTCCAAGTATATTTCTGATACAGAGTCAGAAGGAGATTATTTTGTTTATAAAGGGAAATGTCAAAATATAGAAATAAATTACAAGGCAAAGAATTCTTGACAGAAAACTAGCATATGTAAAATTTCCAGAGGATTCCCCGAGGATAGTAATAGAAATCTAGGGCATCTCTCTGAAACGAAGTATGGTTGAGTCTTAAGATTAACATACCATAGAAAACTCCACTCATTATTGTTATCACTAATAAGAAGCTTTCTGGCCATGATGTGTTCTCAGATCTGGGGCTCTCCAGACATACAGACTTCCAAGTACCAGAATTCTCAGCAGCGGACAACTTTATTCTGGGAAAAGAGGCTAATACATACAGGGGATTCTCAGACTGGGGAAGGATGGTTGCACACACCAATTACCCCAAAACCTACCAGAACAGTTTATTGATTAATAATACTTTATTTACAGCAAGATGAGAGTAGAGTAGAATGAATGGGATTCAGAAACCTTTGGCTTTTAAAACCTGAGTGCCATCCCTTCGACTCTGCTATTGAGTGCTAGGTTGATCTTATTCAGGTTCCTTTTCAAGGACACAGGAGAAAAAATAATTAGCATTATTTGCAGAGGCTGTAGCCCACTTGTCATCATATCTGAGTTTGAAATAAAGCAGAAGAAAGAGGTATCAGCCCACTGAGACCCCTGGAAGATTTGATATTTTTGTACGTTGCCATGGAAGAGATCTGCATTTCTTTTCCAGCAGGTTGATTTTTCTATTTGCAATTGACACATTATTTTGGCACCAGCAGGATTATTTCAAAAGTAGTACCTTGAATACTAATGATGAGTGCAGCAGAGAGTGATGTGCTTCCAAGGACACACTCAAAAGATCCAGAACAAGGGCAGGTCAACATGTGAATGTCTTCAAGAACAGAACATTTGTGGGAAGGGAGGAGGCGAGAGAATTCTATTCCATGTTCGTTCCCTTTGAAACAATGAATTATAACCAGACCCAGAACAGAGGCTCACTCATGCTTATACCTCCAGAATGAGTAGGTGGCCCAAGTACGATCTAGATATTTTAGACAATAACTTCCTTAGGCCTTGATCACTCCTGGTTTGCCTATCCCTGCCATTAATATTCCATTGTTAGTTTCCACTATTAATCTCCACATTATGCTGCTTATTTCAGATGCAGAAAAAAGATACCTTATGGCATTGCTTACTTGCCTGTGCGCCAGATGGGACGTTTTGCTCTGAACTGTTTTTTTCTGTTTGTGGTAGTAATGTGACCCAGATCTCACTGGATGAGTGCAAAAATAGGGCAGAGAGAGATGACAGGCCAGGTTTTAAACAAAATTAGCACTTGGATTCCTCCTTCCACCCAGAGTCAGCTTAATCCTTGCAATCACTGAAGGAAAGTGTGCTGAGGGTTCTTATCCTGCAAATACTGAGGCAGGTAGGATCTAATGAAGCAGCTTCCATTCTTTGGAACTGTATTCTTCAAACATGTCAATTTTAAAATAAGTGCCTTCAACTCCCAGAATTTTCCAGTCAGAATTTTGGGAGCTGAAGTCCACATATCTTAGAGTTGCCGTATTTGAAAAATGTCTTGCTGCTCAATATTAGAAATGCCCAACACTTCATCTTTTAAGCACTCAAAAATGTAATTGTGCTACAGGGCATCTGGGTGCTAATAATATAAGGGCTACTCACATGAGTTAGAATAAATTTTGTTTTGATACTTTTGCTTGATTTAAACTATTTTGAGCCCTCTGCTAAAGTGGGCAATCTAAAAATTATTGCACAAATATATAAACTGCTTAGCTTACTTTCTAAAAATACTTTGATTCTTACCATTTTGTGGTTGTGTAGTCACCTGACACAAGAAACCCCAACATATTATAACAAACTTCCCCACAACAAATTTTACAACCAATCTATACGCACAGTCTGAGGGCACATACATAACTATACCAAACCAGATTGAGGGCTAAGTTATATTTTTGAATGCTGTTCCACACAAAGAACAGTCTCTTTGTTTCCCGGATGTTCTTTAATGGCAGACTGCTAAAAATGCAGCCCACAAGCATGTAATCTGAAGTGGGGTACTCCAGATTGTCATGCAACTTTCATGCACATTTGGGTCAAACCCTATTGGAGCTCAGAAAGAACACAGCTACACGTGAGAAAAATGGGGCGACCAGCTACAACATACACAACTTTACACACATCTCTTTCTTCCTTTTCCTCCTCTTGCTTGGGGCTAGAATTCTGCATTGTGTTTGCTGCAGTTCTGCATAATAGTTATAACTTCCTCCCCTGCTCTGGGGGAAAGAAAATGATACTGACCACCGAGGAACTTGTCTACTCAGATTCTAATTAGATTACGCTCCCTCGTGCAGCAAAATGAGTGGAATGTTGCCAGCCATAAACGCCCAACGCAAAGGCCTGCATCAAACTGCAATCCATCTATCCTAAGGCTATGTGGGAAGGCGGCTTGCTCTGACCCAGTTGCCAAGGCAACAGGGGGGCGTCGCCATTTGCACTGGCTCGATAGGGGACTGAGGGGAATGAGGTCAGCAGTACTGTATGGCCTCGTCAATCACAGTAACATTAGGCTGGTAGCCAAGTGAGCAGATAAGTGGCTAAAAGAGCCAACCTTATCCTCGGTTAAGTAAGGAAGAGAATATGCCCTATTGAAAAGCAGCTCAGAGAATATTGAAATTGGGGGAGGGGGGAAGGATAGAATAATAAATCAGCCAGTCACGCCTGAATTGTTGGAACAGGACCAAGAGTTAGGACCAACAATGAGGAAGTGGCATGGAGAAGATTCCACTCACATTTCCCAGATGGTACTGACCAACCACTACTCCTGAATTTAGAATTAGTGTAACCTACATCAAGGCCCCACTGTACTTGTTGCCTGTTGATCAGGAGTGTAGGGTAAATGGGGCTACACTCTTATCCACACTCACCAAGGATTAAGGCCATCAGACTTTAGTAAATGTGCCAAGGATCAGGCTATAAAATTGAAATAGACAGCACACTTACCTCAAAGAAACTCCCTATTTAAATTTATAGGGATTATTTGGATAGGGCTATCAAATATTGCCAGCAAGTTCTTTTCTAAAAAAAATACTTAAAAGCACAATCATAAAAAAGAGCAGAGAAAGAAATGTGTTCACCTACCAAAGATCAGAAAAAAAATCAGTAATTGGCAGCAAAGAGATACAGACATCATTAATTCTTTGTTGCTATCTAGTGGTCATCCACATTTTTACCATCTTGATCTAATATATAGTGTTATTTCCAGAGTAACTTTGAATATCTTGTGTGGAACGGTGTATGTCGGTAAAATGTTATGCAAATAAAGATAATAGTCAAAAATGCTACGTAAAAGTTAGTAATTTGTGAATGAGAATTCAGAAACAATCACCTAAAAAGGGTGGCAATATTAGTTGTAATCTGGCCTAATTTCAACATGGACTCCTCCAAGATCTGTAAAGTCTTGCACCTCAAACTGTTCATACATTAAGGCAACCAGTTTACCACCTGTCATTTAAAGAGACCTGCACAGCAACATGCCAGGAATTTCAGGTTTACGCTTATAAGAGTTCAGAAGTAACTGTAAAATACAACACTGGCCTGAGTTAGAAAACCAAAAACAAACATCTCTGGGGCAATCTATATGAAGATTTTAGTGTCACATGCTATAATAATGCTTATGTTGCTATACCTAAGGTTGACCAACTGGCTTCCTGTCTTTGGAAGAACTTCAGTTTTATAAGAACATATTACATAATTATAAAAAAAAAAATAGATGCTCCTTATTTGTGGATTAGTAACTATTTTTGGCCTAGACATCTTACTTCTTCTGCCTTCCCTTAGGGCCATCCAGGAGTGGTCAGAGTGATGTTAGCAGAGCTAGTGGACCCAATAGTGTGCATTTTTTTAAATTTGAGAGTTGATTATTTATTTATTTATTTTATTAAATTTATATACCGCCTCTCTCCCAAAAAGGGACTCGGGGCAGTGTACAACCAGCTAAAAACAGGACATAGAATAAATAGCAATTAAAAACAAATTAAAAAATTAAAATTAGATGGTTGTCAAATTAAAAATTTAAAAACCAGTAAAGCACCCATTTTTGCCCCTCAAACTCCTCCCAAACAAAAATGCCCTTGTTTTCATATCCAACATTCAAAGAGAATCATAAAACTAAAGATTCCAACGTTTTAGCTTTTGTATTTCCTACATGTTATTTTCATACCACAATTAGTTTTTTGTTTGTTTGTTTGTTTGTTTTTTACAGTCCTCATTTAAAATCATTTGGATCCTTGTATCCTCAGTTTATTCTAATTGGCTTTACTCTTCAAATAAGCAGAATTAGTCGTATGTTTTATCTATATATAAAAGCTGCACTGTTTTACATCAAATAATAGCTTCAAAAAAAAACCCCTCTAACTTATGTTATTCATGGCACCTTAGAAAAAAATATAGGAAATATTTGTAAAATTATAGTTTACCAAACCAAGATGTCAAGCTATTCTTAATTTCTTTTTCTTCAGAAGGTAATTAGTGTTTGATTATTGATTCAAGGGATTGTGGGATAGAAAAAGAAAGGTCTCCATTTCAAGAATATCAGCAAGAATCAAGGCAATCTTGAATATCTTGAATAAAGCTCTGTACTGTGGACATTCAAATGGAAAAATGTTTTTTGCAATTGGGTTATGGAATAATCTGGCTTCTGTTCTGAAAGTGACATAATCAAGTAACTCTGGGTTAGTAGCTTCTAGAAAACAAAACCAATGCAAATAAAATTATTTTAGATGTTTATGGTTTATGAAAGAAGATATTGACTGAAATGTAATGTGTATATGCATGGGTTCCAGGTTCCTGCCTCTTAAAGTTTCTGTCTCTTCACCTCTACCGCCTGGAACTTTCAGGATCAGAGCAGCTGCAAACAGGCCAGGTCCACTATCAGACTTCCGGCATCTGTTGATCGGATAGTACAATTCCATGTTTTTGTTCTATGTCCCTTCCTCATAAACTGAGCTCTATACCTCCATGTGTACATCTTTCAAAGTTTCACACAATCTCCAAATCTCACTGAATCTGTTCTGGAAAACCTTCAATAGACTACATATCAAGCGGCAATCAGTCTGATTAACAAATAAGTAAACAATAAGCTAGGTACCTAAAGCACCTTTATGTGTGTGTTAAGTCTCCATTCTGTTAATGGAGAATACAAACTTAGCACAGAAAAGCATTGAAACAGCTAAAATATTGCACAAAGAGAATCAGAGCAAATGCCCTGGTTTCAAGATCCATTCATATAGGTTTTGCATTTCTGGGAAGCTTTTTGCACAACAGCCACCTAATATACAAAACCTACAACATTTCTCAATAAGTGTATGTTACTAGGACACTTAAATTGCAGTAATCCACAATCCATTTATGATTCCAAAATCCAAGATAAATATTTTAATGATCTTAGGTACTGAAACAACTTTGTAATTTGGTCTTTTCCTAGTTATTCCAGAGCTCTCTCCTACCATATCAAGTTCACATCTGCTCAGCTTTAGCAAAGATGCCTTATTGAGAGCGCCAATGCTATTTCCTGGGCCCTGTGTTTCAGCTTTGTGACTGAATTTATGTATCTATTTTTAAAAGAAGTACCTATGTCTCTAAAGCATACAACTAATCTGTCATAGCACTTCGACTGGTGGGGAAGAAAGCTAGGCAGAAAATTCACAGGTCCTTGACTGCCTGGGATGCTTCAAAATTTGCATCAGAATTCAATAAATTATTTATAGTATTAGCTTTAACAATTCCTGTGTTCAACCCTCAGAATATTAAAAAAAAATTCCAGATCAAAATAGACATAGGTACCATAAACAGTTATAGCTATTCACTTCAATGGGATTTTTTGTTTTCTGTGGATTTTAAACATTTCTGCAACTGCCATCTAGATTTCTGATCAGATCATTGTAGCTGGACTTATCTTCTTTCTTCCTAGTCTATAGTATGGATAGCATTCAAGCAAAAGTACTTTTTCAGCCTTTTTTGAATTTAAGCTTCAATTAATTCCTAACGAAGTAAAGGGCTAGCGAAAGGACTGCAATATATGATGTACTGATTGCATGATGGAACTGCACTTCCAAATAAAACTGCTGTTTTGCTACCAATGTATAAAAGAATCTGGGATTCTTTGACCTTAGCATCTCAATGCTATGTTATAATATATATTTGATCCTCTCCACCAAACAGAAGCCAATCACTTCTTTCTGAGAGAATCTTTGAGACGTGAACTAATAAAAATTGTAACTATGATGTATAATGACTCTTAAATTTATTTTTACTTTTTGAGAAAAGAAAAGTTTCCCATCAGGGCCGATTTCCCATTCAACCTCCGTATAGCAGTGCTAATTACAAAGCTGCTGAAGCATCCTGACTATTTTGCTCACACACCCTCCAGCTGTCTCCTTAAAAAAAATGCAGTAAAATCAGCTTGGATTTTACTTTTTTTGAGGGGGTGGTGGTTCAGAATTCTAAAGGCCTGAATTATAATCTTTTATGAATCCTATCGTTAGAACAGCCCAGGAACACCAGATGTTCAAGCAAAGCTGCCAACCAGCAGCTGGCTACAGCTTGCAGCACAGGGTTTTTTTGTTATTGTTACTTCTAAAAAGCAAAGTGATATAGATCTGTACTTTAAACAAGCACACTGCCAGGCTTTATAACATCATACAAAGTGGTGAGGGTTGTTCCTTATCTAGAGGTTGGCAGAGGTAGAGAGAATCTTGCAAAGGATCAACCTTTTTTTCCTCTCTGGGCCCCTCCTTAAGGGCAGAGCAAAACCTGGGCTTTTGAAGAGAGTGGGATACTCCTTTTTTGAAGGCCTGTCCATACAAGCCAAAGAAAACAAGCACAGCACAAACCAATATTCTCTCCCTATACCGGATAGACTAGCCTCAATAGATTTGAAGCCCGACTCTTGTTTTATGGTAACTTTTTAAAATCAAGTAGTTTGGAATATATATTAACTATGTGTGAGACAGGAGGAGAATTTCAGGACAATGACCTGAGAGAATTAAAATTTATCCAAAATAATTCCTATTAACATTTATCCATGTACAGTAATTCATATTCAAGAGATAATTGGCTGTGTTTTAGGGAGGGCATTTTTCTGCCCAGATGTCTGGTAATAATCAAAATGAGGCTTGGGAAGCGGCTACTATGCAATTTGTTTTTGTTTGCTTTCTGAATTATCTGAATGCTTGCTGTATAGACACTTCCTTCTGGCACATATATACATCTGCTATAGAGGATTATAAACTTGACAGAAGATATTGGAGTCCAGACTGAATATGGAGGATGGTATACTACTGTCTTCTATGTGTTTGATTCTAATCTTACCTCAAAGGATAGAAAAGTAAAATATATGAACATTTCACTTTTTCTTCCTTACTGGATTTTACAGGCATTTTTATTTCTATAAGCTTAATTCATTGTACTATCATGTTTCTTCAAAAATATGCCCGGGTCTTATTTTCTTTTCACCCCCCGAAATACTAGCTAGGGCTTCTTTTTTAGAGGTGTCTTAACCCACCCACCCCCCGCCACATGCCTCGGTTGTTCACTGGGCTGCTTCTTTTGCAGCCAAAAAGGGCGAGCAATGCGGTTCCAAAGGAGCAGCCCCGTGGCCAGGCAAGGTGCATTGGATGCGTGAGCCGCTCTTTTCGGCTCAGATTGTCCTTTCCAGAAGGCATCTGAAGACAAAATGGAAAGCTCTCTGTAGCTGATAATAGACCTTCCGGGAGATCCGGAGCTCTGTTATCAGCTGCAGGTGCCTTCCGCAAAGCCCTCTGCAGCCGATAACAGACATGTAGATGCCTTCTAGAAGGCATCTGAAATCAAAACGGAGGCCGGGGTGATGCACACATGTTCCACCCATATACATTGTCCCAGAGCTCTATTATCAGTTGAACAGAGACTTTTTGGAAGGCATCTGAATGCAAAATGGAGGCTGGGGCAATGCGTGCGTGCCTTCTTCTTCTGCAGCTGCTTGCCACCACCCGCATGCATCACCTCAGAGCTACATTATCGGCTGCAGAGAGACTTTCTGGAAAGCATCTGAAAGCAAAATGGAGGCTGGGGCATGCGTGTGAGTGGCAGCAAGCGTCCGCACAAGAAGTGGACACAGAAGAAAACAAGGCAGTGTTGGGTGTGCAAGGCCTGGTAAGTAGGGAAACTCCACCATCCTGCATCCCCATGCTAGCTTAATTTTTACCTATGTGCCTCACCCCACACCTTGCACCCCAGGGTGGGCAGGGTCTTAATTAGGGCTAATTTTGTAGGTGAGGCTTAATTTTATCGCATGTGCTGAAAAACGTGATAGGGCTTCTTTTCTAGGTGGGGCGTCTTTTGGGAGAAACACAGTATATACTTCAAACCCATGATTGATCTATTCTCTCCCCAGTTCTTAATAGAATGTAATGTTACATTATTTTATTAATGCTTAAATATGTTATTTCTCTATGGCTGCAAATGTTTATATTTTGTTTCAAACTGGTCATTGACAAAAATGTGTCTGTCTGTCTTACCTACCTATCATTTTGATTTTTCAACATCTGGATTGGATGCTTTGAATACATGTCTATTTGTACCAATCCACACCAGGTAATTTGTACTCAAAGAGCAATTTTCACAGCAGTATCACAAACCATCTTCTACCTTATGAAGAAACAGGTTCTTCCTTAACTGAAGCAAGCTTATAATCACACAGGTAAGGTATGACATCTCTAATGCAACCTGCCAAATTTCAGGTAGAAAGATGGACTTTGCATTCAAGTTCCCTACTCAAGATTGAGAAAGAGGAAAGCATAATTAGAATCCCAGTTAGATTTTGCATATGCCCATCCAATAATTGAAAGATTAAACTATATTTCCAGCTATGTTTCAGCATAAGTTGTTGTGCGATCCTGATATGCTAATATTTATATAATTTGTAATAGCAAAAGGCTGGATTAATGCATTATTTCTAAAAGAAGGAAAATAACAGTGCTATAATTTGGAGAAAGGGGTACACAACATCCACAGACCTAAACTTCAAAATATTCTGAAATTAGAAGATCCCTTAAATGATATAATGTGAGACTAAGCACTGGGCGAAGTCACTTACAAGCTGCATAACATGAATCTCCAAGGATAAGACAAATTAAAAGTAGATAAAAGAATAGCTATAAAATATTTAACAAAACCAGAGGCAGCGATAAACCCTTTCCCATTGCTTTCCAGGTGACACAACTAGAGGGAGTAGATTTTGTACTTCTCCCCAACAGTATAGGGTTGCCTATATTTAAGAAAATACAATAAGCCTACAAGAGATATCTGTGGAGTCCTTAGTGGCTCTGAGTCTGATTGTTTGTTTGCAGATTTTATTACATAAAAATAAGAATAAGAGAAAACCAAAACTATGACCAGCTTTGCTTTCTGTATAAAAATTATCACTAGGAAGCACCTTTGCTTTTATTTTTCAGGACATATTCAAGGGATTCACCTGAAACAGCATCTTTGGAGTCCCACTGAAACTCAATCCAGAACATCAGGATGCAGTTTTTAAGGATGCTTGCAACAAAGTAAAGTACATAAATTTACACATGCTGCTGTACTGCAATAATAAGTAACGAGGAGGGAATAATAGGGCATAGTTATATTTTGGAAGTAGACATATTTAACTAAGCATTAGACTACTTTCATCCTCAGAAAAATTATATTAAATCTAGTCTGAAAGAGTAACTCTTATTATATTGCAATTGATACTGTTCTCCAGTTTTTGCTTCAGTAAATCAGAATATAGAATATTCATTTTTCTTGTTTTATTGTTAGAAAATGAAACTGGAAGGAACAATAAAAAAAGTTAGAACATATTTTATTCAGTACAGTACACTAATTCCCTTAAAAGTCCGCTATTCTCTAATTAGTTTAACTGAAGAATACATGCTGACTTTATTATGACTTTTCTAAGCAAAGGTAGACAAGGAAATTTAATTAAGTTTGGGACTCCCAGATTTTTTGCCAGTTGACATAATTCACCAGTGAAGACTTTTTTCCAAGCAATAAAAAGAACATTTTGATGGAGAACATGGATCATATTATATATGTTTTTGACTAAGCAGCTAAATTTTTGGAGATTTACTGAAATGGTCTTTCTCTATAAAGTCTCACATATCCTATTTAGCCAATTTCCTTTAAATGATAAGAAAACATTGTTTCTTATGAATTCAGCAGAAAGGCTGTAATGATAGCAAAACAAGAAAGATAAATTTTGTAATCAATCTCTTAGATTATTGGGACACTTATTTGCATTACTAAAACTAAAAATGGAGGTTTAACTAGCTTAACTAAGCCACCAGGAAAACTTGTTATTTTTTATAAAGATTTAGGGAGAAAGCTCCCCTTGATTAAATACCATACATTCAAAAAGACAATATTGTCAAACAGCTAAGTGCTTGCTAATTGTTTTGTTTCCATACTCCACATGCCAAAATTCTTGCATTTTTATCTTGCTTCCCTCTGCTCTTCTTCTCATCCGCAGCAAGTAACAAGAAACTGTCCAATTCATCTTGGTTGAAAGAAATAAACACATGGTGAGGCCATCCAAATACAAATCTCCAATGATAGATTTAGATAGATAGAATAAAGCTTATTAAAAAAAAACCCAGGGGAAATAAATTGTGTTTGAATTTTGTTGCATCTTCCAACATGACAGTTCATAGGATTTAGAAAGCTTTATTAATGAAACAAATTTCAATAACCGCCAGCCCATTTTTCAGCCTTTTTCCAGCCCTTTTTTTGGCCTCTTTTTTTGGTCTGAAAAAGACTGAAAAAAAGGCCAAAAAACAGGCAGAAAAAAAGGCCAAAAATAGGCTGAAAAAAAGCCAAAAATGGGGCACACTGAGGCGGCGATAGGCTGCAGCGATCCCTGCAGCCTGGAACAGCTGATCACCGGTAGAGGCAGATTTTTTCTCCTTTCTTTCCTCCTCAAAAGCTGGATGTGTCTTATACTGCACAGCATCTTATACACCGAAAAATACGGTAAATGCTAGGAAAAAATATATTTAATTTTGGAAAATTATTTTCAATCATGCACTCCAAAGAATTCCTAAAGCCTCTATCATAATAGATCTTACTGGCAGACATGTAAACAGGCCTCCATAGAGAACTCAGTTTACAGGTATAGCCTTATCTTTAAATTATTTCAACATTGTGAAGGTACTGCTTTATTTGGTTTAATGAAAATCAACGTGGTTCTGATTACAAAAAGCAACAGCAGTTTTCAGCTTAGAATTTGCACCATCAAGACTATGTCAGAGAAAATGAAACATGTCAGTTTCCAGATGTTGTTGAATAGTATCTCTCAACACTCCTTAACGATGTCTAAGCTAGCTAAGGCTGCTAAGCACTATGACTGAACAACATCTGCAACTTACCTCTGGTTTAAAATGTGAAATTTCCACCCATTTTCTGAAAAGATTTCCTGGAAAGCATCTAAAACATAATGGACCAAAAATCCATTATTCAATCCCTTGTTACTAAAACATTAATCTCACAATTAGCTAAAAGATGTGAACACACAAAAAAAGGAATAGCAACCCACCTCCCATGGCTTACTCTTCTGATGTCATAACCATATGTTATGACTTTATATTTACAAATGTAAGTGTACTTTTGTACTCCACTTTTTCACAGTATGATTCTTTGAATTTAGTGAGATTGACTTTTGTATATAGAATTGCACTGCATAACACTTCAAGAGATAGCATATTTATTGTATTATGTCCTTGTACCTCTTAAGTAATCAGCATATTTTCTTTTACTCTCTCTTTAACAGAAAAGTCCCCTATGTTCTTGTTTTCTTACACTAACAAAAACTGTTACTTATTTCTAAACGTTTAGGGATTTTTGTATTGTTTATATGAGTTTCATGGATAAAATTAATGCTGCATACAGCATTGTGTAATTAGATTACCTAATCACATTATGAATAAACTGCATGTTTTGTTCAACAGATTCTTTTTTCATATGGGATTGCTGACATAAACATTTGTGTAACTTTTTTGTATTAACACTGCATTCTCAAACACTGATTTATCATTAAGTTGGCATCACTGATCTTAAAACTCAGAAACAATAATATTTCTTTTAGGTGTTTGTCTTAGGAAATGGGGGTCAGTCTGCTGAGTCATTTTCCATTGCTTTTTATTTCATTTACATTACTGTATTTTTCGGTGTATAAGAGGCAAATGAGTATAAGATGCACCTAGATTTAGAAGAGGAAAACAACAACAAAAACGTCTTTGGCCTCCATGCGCCCCATTTTTGGGGCCTTTTTTTTAGCTCATTTTTAGGGCTTTTCAAAAAAAAAAAAAAGCTCAAAAAATGGGCTGAAAAAAGCCTTGAAAATGGGCCGGGAAAAGCCCCAAAAATGGGGCATGCGGAGGCCAAAAAATGGCTGGCAGATGGACAGGGCTTCGGCAACATTCGCTGAGGGAAGTGTGTCTTATATACCAAAAAATACGGTATATATTTTGTCATGTCCATAAAGAGAGCACAGAATGACAAAAAGGTAACCTAATTAAGTGTATTTTAACCAAGATAAGGGTCTGGTCCAGAATAGCCTTGCTTCTACAATGCAACCACATTTAACCTCAAAAAACCTACATCTTCATTCTACTTGAAGTAGGTTGTATGAATTACTAAACACAGACACAAGCCTTGCTCCTCCTTGTCCACAGGTTGGGGACCATGTCAAGACAACCTGATTCATATTTAGCAATTAAAATCAACTATGTAAGATTATATAAGAAGTTTAAACAGTAGGATATTCGATTAGGAAAAACCCGGGAATAAGGAATTGTCAGTTTAGTCAAGTTAACCACAGCTAAATATCTATCAGAAGATTTTTACCTTAAACTAAGGAAGGAAAAAGTTATATTGTACCGTTCTTCAAATTCAAGTACTGTACAGTAGTACATAGCTTAAATAAATTATTCTTGTTACAGGCTGGTAATTTGGTTAACAGCTTCAATCTCTATGGCTTTTATTTTTAATCTGCCACCTCCACATGCTAGCTGCATTCTTGGCTCAATTTAAAATATTGTTTTTTAAATTTTAAGGAAAATAAGGCAGGGGATAGGCAAGGAACTGATGAAGAATCTACCTTGATATTAAAATATACGAAAGAGGCCACTCTAAAGAAATTCTGCTCAGAAACATTTTTATCCAGCATGCATAAAAGATTTCCTTTAGCATCACTTCCAAACCGGGATACTTCTCTTTGATTTCCCCTATTTGAAATGGTGTTAAGATACATTTGTCCAGTTTAGTTTTTACGTTGTAGTGATTTCTATTTTGTCAACAAATAATATTTTATCTACTTTATCTAACTTTATCTAATTTCCATGACAATTTAGAAAATCTGTCCAAAAGATAAAACTGTGACCTTAATAATCTACAATTCTTTGCATAATATGTAGTACTTATTTCCAGAATCTTTGTTGTTACTGTAAAGGTACCAATAAAAGTTAGAAAGGTTTTTTTTGTCTTTGAAAATAGTAGAAAACTGATTTATCAGAATTCTCCCTGAATAGCAATAGCACTTAGACTTATATACTGCTTTATAGTGCTTTACAGTCCCCTCTAAGCGGTTTACAGAATCAGCATATTGCCCCCAACAATTTGGGTCCTCATTTTATCCACCTCAGAAGGATGGAAGCAGAGTCACCTTTGAGCCTGGTGGGATTTGAACTGCCAAACTGCAGCCAGCCAGAAATAGCCTGCAGTACTGCACTCTAACCACTGCACCACCGAGGCTCAGTGCCCAATCCCATTCACCCATACATGATTTGACAAAATTAAGTTTTAAATCCATCAGTTCAACTTTTGGTCATTCAGAGCAACTATTATTGTTGATAATTGGTTTACTAAGGACCAAGTGGGCTCTGATTCTGAAACATTCTTATACAATATTAATTTTTCATTTTATCTAATTTGTAAAGTAGCTAAAAAAATCAAATTTAAAATATTTTAGCTTTTTATTTCTGAAAAACTCTACTAGATGGAATTATATTTAAAGAAAAGCTTTGTTTGGATATTATTCCGTTGAAATATTTGTAAATTTTGAAATTAGGAGGAAAAAATAAAGGCATGGCTAAGTATTAACATATGGGCAGGAAGATTCAATGAATATTTCCTTGGAAATATTTCCATTGTATTGATTGCTCAACATATATGCACAATATGAAACTTCTAAATAATTTATTTTCTATGTAAGGAAGCACATACATGATAAGGAAGAAAACTCAAAATCAGTAATAGAAAGAGGGAATAAAAAATAAAGTAGCATCAGTCTTTGCCAATTACGTTATCTTGAAAAAAATTGGTTAACATGCAGAATCATGTACATGTTCATTTGGCAAAATACTAAAGAGGTCCTTCAATAACAATATTCCCAAGCTAGTGACCCGGAAAATGAAATAAAAGGAAAACTGTACTTTTATCTATGGACAATTATTCAATTCAATCCTTTTAATTGTCAATGCACAACATGTGTGCAGCGAAATTGAATGTTTCAAATAGATTAGACATACAATCAGTTTCCTAGTCCATATCAATTCCTTTAATTATGATTAGTCCCATGTTTAAGCTTGCATTAACCTTCCCAGAGATTTGCCATTCCCTAACAGACATTTATTTCACAACATTTTGAATTTGTTTTTCACCTAACAAAGGATTTCTTTTCTATAATATGCAATACTATGTTAAATTATAGTAATGATGATAAAGCTAGTTGGGAGATATCCATAAATAGTCCTGTGGTTTTTCCAACATTTCTGGGGTCATAATGGAGCTAGAGATCTTACATCTTTTACCCTACATTGCCTGCAATTCAGTCAACCTACCCCTGTTTACTCCCCCAATCCCAAACCACAGGAAAGCAGCTTTCTATGTCAGCATATGGTACACCAGAACAAGAGAACAAAGGGATAGGCGGGCTGGTGCGCACGCACACACACATACATGCACACAGTCCTTTGTCTGGGAAAGGCCATCCCTTCCTGGCTTCCAGTGAGATGCAGAAATGCAGTTTTTGCTGATCAGGCCATCCACTCTAAAAGTACAGTGAAATTCCTGGAAAGCTTAATTTTGCTTTTTGTTCCCATCCATTCAACAAGCTCCTTATAGAGGGAAAAGGAACACTCCTACTTCTCAGTAAAACATGATCAATAATCATGTGTGTGCAAAAGAGCATCTGACCTCATGCTTGTTTGCAAGGTCAGCAAAAAGGAACACATAGTAAGGGGAAGGAAGAATCTGAGGAAGCCAGAGCAAATGAAAAATGTGTCTCCAGAAAGAGATTTTAAAATCAGCCAATTCACTAAATGGAACTACCAAGGAAGCTATTCAAATTGAAAAATTTGAAAATAGTCTCCAACATACTGGTTTCTTAAAAAAATAATAATGGACTGGGTTCAGATAATTACAAATCACATCTCTCCTTAAAAGCAACAGACTGCCCAAGCAGATTGGCTTGCCAGCATTTATTCCTACTTCAAAAAGAGACAGAAAGAAGACAGTCATCCAAACCTTTACTTTCTGCCAACTGTTTCATCTGGATCTATCTACAACTGCTGTGTTTTCAGTTTAGCCTCAGTGTACAGTGTATTACAAAAAGCTCTTTACTGCATATGCATATAAGCATTTATGTGGGCATCAGGGAGAAAGCCAAGCAACAGAAGATTCTACATCAGGGGTCTCCAGTCTTGGCAACTTGAAGACTTGTGGACTTCAATTCCCAGAATTCTGAGAATTAAAGTCCACAAGTCTTCAAATTGCCAAGATTGGAGACCCCTGTTCTACATACACTACAGAATCAAAGCCAAGACACTGATTATTCAGTGAGGTGTCCCCAATTGAGTGAGGTGGAGCATTTGTAATGTAAATAATATTACCCTATTTTTAAGCAAAGCAGACAAAAATGTATCATTTATTCTTGTAGATTAGAACAATGTCTTCTCACAGGCAAGCTGAGATCTTTTTTTTGAAGTGAATCTTTAATGTATCATATACTTTCATGTACATGACAACAAGATACATACCTCCAGTAATGTCACATACCTGGTTAATTATCATACATCTCATTATCATCATTAAGAAAAATTCCACAATTACTCACTTCAGTGTTAAGCTAGAAAACCTAGTTTACAAACCTCAATGATTAGATTTACAAAGCAGTTGGTTAAAATAACCAAACCATATTATTATTTAGCATGAAATGCAAATTCAACAAGAAATTAACAGGCAAGGAAAAGTTTTAAAAAGATATATTTCAGATTTTGGGTTATGTGAACACAAGATCCAAAATGATAAGAAAATATGTCTCTATTACAGGGGTGGGCAATTGTGGCTCTTTTAGGACTTGTGGACTTCAAATCCCAGAATCCTTGGGCAAGGCAATCTAAATAAAACGGAGGAAACATTTGAAAAGGGTACTTTATACTTAAACCTCAATCCCAGTCAATTGGAGTCTATGCTTCCCACAATGAGAAGAACCTTATCAGGTAAGACCAACGTCCTTTTCCTCCATTTTATTTAGATTGCCATGCCCAAGGATTCTGGGATTTGAAGTCCACAAGTCATAAAAGAGCCACAATTGCCCACCCCTGCTCTATTAGATCTTTTCAATTTAGTAGGGGGTGTCAAACTGGCAGCCTGTGGGCTGGATTCATCACACGCAGGCCACGCCCACTCCATCTCCGCGAATGGGAAAAACGTCACAAAATGTCAAATGACAGCAACGTCACGCAACAAGTTTGACACCTGTGCCCTAGACTATCCTCACTGGTAGTGATTGGTTTACTTTATTTGACAAAATATTTGTTTTACCCTTAGGGGTAATATAGTATCAGACTTGACAGTTTCTGTTTCCAAGAAATGCCATGTGACTCAACATGTGACTCCAATAAATAAACCAGAGATCCTTACACATGAATTACATATTGATAAGAAGTAATATGTTCATAATGTTAACTTTTTCATCATACACAATAACAAATCATGGATTCTGATCACTTGACTCCTAGATGAACCTAGCCAGCCATATAAGCCAGTTATAACAATGTATGCATATCTTTTAATTAGACCAAAAATTACAGAGATAGGGATAAACATGTGCATTCTATTTGTGCATAAAGCCATAGCTTTAATAAAGATTTGTTATTAAATTATGAGGCAGAAAATCAAAGATACATATTGATGATGTTACTAAAACAAAACCAAAAATTTCTTACTGAATGCTAAATTAAGCATTTTCCATATCTATCCTGCCTAGTCTTTCATGTCTACTACAGAAGTATGGTCTTTATGGAAATGACTCTCAGTTTTCGGTATTTATTGCAATTTTCCAGTTTAGAATCAGGTTAGACTATGCATCCTGTTTGAAGATTATCAAGTGCAGATATCAACCATGTGCCTCTCTGATTTAGCAAGATACAGTGGTACCTCTACTTACGAAATTAATTCGTTCCGGAAGCCATTTTGTAACTTGGAAATTTTGTAAGTAGAGACGCATTTTACCTGTAAATGCCCTAATCCGTTCCAAGCCCCTCAAATTCAGACAATAATT
>JAEANM010001667.1:0-26878 GCA_017656035.1 Myanophis thanlyinensis
CATGTAGAGAGCATTGGCATAGTCCAGACGGGAGGTTACCAGGGCAGAAGTGACTGTGCGAAGGGCACCCCGACCCAAATAACTTTGGGAGGAGCTTTAAAGGCTATACTAAAAGATTTTAGGATATGCAGGTGTTTTCTGAGTCAATAATATTGACTATGAATTGGGCAGTTAAAAAGATTCTCCACTAGTTCTTATTCATTTACTAATGACATTTTAAAAAAATTAAAAAAACTTTAAAGTGAAGTTTCTTTCTGACAGCTTGATTAGATTAAGAATCAATTCAAAATGTTTATTTGGCCTAATACTAAAAAAATATGGGGTTATATTATTACCTTACAAATGTTCCTGAAGGTTTGAAGCAAAATCAGTTAAATGTCTTGAATAGATAGGCATGTGTTGAATTTTAATATTTAGATTTTAAAAAAGTCATATTAGCAAATTGAAAGAGCTGCTTTTATAAGGATGTTAAGTTTAAGAACTGTTTTAAATAAGTCATGCAAACACATTTTGTACAGTAGATGGCACTCTGAAAATGAGGTGGTAAATAAGGTTCACTACATAAACACCAAGCATCAATTATTTTATTTTCATTCCACACATTCAGAATACATTATAACATATTTAGTTCTATTTTAAAGACTTTTTAAATAAGGAGTTGTGTTCCCATTTACTGTATGTTAAATTACTGAATGGGGGTGCTTGTATTCAACGTAAGTTATTTTAGTAGTTTAAGTTGCAGATTTAATTTTCTGCATCTAACATCTCTATTTCATAATCAATAAAAGGAGCATATTTCAAAGCTTTCAGTATTTTCAAGTGTCAAATTTCTGCCTACAGTTAGCTCTTGAGCTACCACAGCAATTGGGACCTGAACTGCATGACTGAATCGCTTAGTGATAGCAGTCCCAGTTACTATTGTAACCTCAGGACCCTGCAGGTTCTTAAGTGAGGACCACATATAACTGTGATATGGGAAGAAGTGGAAGTCCCAGGCAAGCAGGCTGGTGAATGAGAACTATGGGCAAGCAGGCACTGTGGAACATGGACAGGGGATGGGAGGCAGACAGGTGGAAAACAGTGGGAATTAGTTGCAATCTCCTGCCAGCTTCCCCATTGACTTTGCTTATGGAAAGCCAGCAGAGAAGGTCACACATGCAACTTGTTCATGCAACTGAGGGACACTGAAACTGTTATAATTGTGAGCTGGTTTCCAAGTGCCTGAATCGTGATCACATGATTGTGGTGGTGCTGCAATGGCCACAGCATTGTGAACCAGTCATGTCCCCTTATTCAATTCTATTATAATTTTTAACAATTGCTGGTTGTATCCCATGGATACAATAAGCAATACAGCTTATTTCTGAAGAGGTCATAGATGTAAAAGCAGTTCTGTACTTCATTGACATCATAGGTTTTTTATGTTGTTTACAACATTGAGGTATTTTTACAAATTGAAACAATG
Source organism: Myanophis thanlyinensis (assembly GCA_017656035.1). Classification (NCBI taxonomy): domain Eukaryota; kingdom Metazoa; phylum Chordata; class Lepidosauria; order Squamata; family Homalopsidae; genus Myanophis; species Myanophis thanlyinensis. The sequence goes on from JAEANM010001667.1 coordinate 1,466, forward strand.
ATTTTTTTTTTACTTAAAACAATTTCTTTAAATTAGAAACATTTGCAAAACTTTATTGGACTTTGGATTGATCAGACAAAAGGCAACATGCAAAAATATTATTGTAAACCAGTCAGTTCCTTTATATGAGATATATTCAAGTTAAGAATTGATTTCTTTGAGAGATTGATTGCTTCAGATAACAAAACAAGTGACATTCATCTATATCATACAAGAACTTTAGTTTCACCTCCCTTCTGACTCCAGAAGAGGATAGAATAAAGTAATTGTTTTGTGGCCAAATTGCTCTATCATCCTGAGATTAATTATCTTTTTATCTGGAATAGTTTTGTTTTTGCTAATATTAGAGTGTGTAATGTTTTTAATGAGCTATTGCTATATGTAAAGTAATTACTAATTTCATTTTAGAATTAACCAAGGGCATTAATTAGAACTTAGTGGCAACCTCCCACAGCTAGAATACATCCACAATATTCTTTTCCCTTCAAATCCTCTTCTCTCTCTAGAAAGCCGCACTTGTTAAACATGCCATTCTCCTTCCTGCATAGTACTCTTTATCCTTAGTTCTTTTCCTTATTTGAATTTGCTTATGGGAAACGCAGGGAGTGCTGGAAATCACAATTGTGATGACAGCTGTGATGACGCTGCGGCCACAACTTTGCAAATGCACCTGGTGTGAAGATCCTTAGAATTTCAATTACAAGGAAGTAATGGGTTCCTGATTTTGTACGTAATCTTTAAGTTTGCAGATCTGAGGTACCTTGATTCAAAAACTGTTGTGCTGTGGTGCATAATTTGGACCAATTGAAGATCGCAAACAGACAAGAGAGTTTTAATAGTATACAGATGATTGGAAGATGATGTAACAAAATATTATGTTTGAATGTGGCCTTAAATTAAACCTCTATGGGGATCAAACAATATTTTATGGGTACAAAAAAAACCCCATTATCTTAGAAAGGTGCTAGTACCAGTAAAAAGGATGGATTTGGAGTTTTCTTAGAACAGAATGTAAGCCCAGAAGAATTGAGTTTTGCTATAATTTACTCTCCTTTTATTAATCCTATGTATTAATTCTAAAAGGTGTATAACCTGTAATCTTGTGACCCTCAAGGCTCTTCTACATTCTTCTGGCAAAGAGCCCAGTGAATAAAAGATACTTTAATGCATCTGCTTCAAATGGTTTGGTTCCTTAAATAAGTGAGCATTTTCTAATAGTTATGTGTATTTAAACACAAACTAATGATTTTTTGTACGAAAATTAAATATACAAAGATCAAAACTGGCATTCTTATGTACAATATATTTTAAGCAATACTGTAGGCTGCCATTACTAAGCAATTATTCATTTATTTTAAATGCTTGCTTAATCTAAAGAGCAGCATTGTTCATAGAGGAGCATAAATTCTAGTTTTATGTCTTTTCCTATTTCCTTATCAGAATTTATTTTTTACAGGTGAAAGATCTCTTTCATTCTCTGGGAGTGGAATATAGTGCTCTGGAACTTGACAAGATCGGTAAGGATAATAGCAATCTCTACATACAATTTAAACTTCCTCCAGCTAGAATGTGTAATAAAATAACACAACTTTTCAAGACTTTGTTTTGAACAAATAGCTCTTAAAATTCATACTGAAGGTTTTTATAAATTTCCTTCATCTCTGGAATTATATATCCCTCCCCTCAAAAAATAGTGTGAATGTTGCATGATAACTTAAAAAGAAATAACCTAAACTAGAGTCCCCCCAAATTGTATCTGTGGGCAGTTATTTTGTGCCTATCAGGTTCCTTGCTGTTCCTTTAAGCAATTGGGACTGGAATACTGTAAATCTGTGCCAACTCTTCAGTCTCCTATTAACTTTCTAAAATGTCTCTGGGCTCTGGAAAAAAAAGGTGTATTGCAGATGTTTGTTGTTTTTTTGAGAATGTGGAAAGACCTATGACAAAGATAAAGACTAGCAACGATGATGGAGAGCATTCTGTGAGGGAACAAATATTCTGGTAAGCCAGTCATCATTCACTATTGTGAATAGATAGGTCTCTTCCACAAAAGTACCAATGGTTTATAGAAGCAACCATGTCATGTTCTCAAAATTTGAAGTGTATCCATCAAGGTAAAAATTTGAAAAACTGCAGTATATAATTAACTTTCAAAGAGTTCAATTATTAGCAAGACTATTTAATTGTAGTAAGGAACTAGATTTCATATTATGTTTGTCAATATTAGGTGCATAGGGACATGTCTTGCATGCAGTAACTTGTGCTTTACATTATATCCATCCTTAAACTGTTCAATTATATTGATTTGGCATATTCTGATGAGAAGATCTATATCACATTTTTCTCTCCAAAAGAAAAGAATAAAGGGTTATCTAAAAGTGTTTTTCAAATATACTGTACTGCAGTTTGGCTTACCGTTCTCCCAATATATATTTTCAGTGTAAAATAAAATAATGCATTTGCCATAAGGACTTGACTGAAAAATAACCAATGCTTTGAGGAAGCATTGAGGAAATGCTTTCTTCATAGCTAAAATTTCTGTCCTATGTTGCAATATATTTATGGTATTTCTCTTTAGCTCTTTTGTTCGGTGGTATCTGTTTAAGTCTCGGGAGTTACTGTAGATATTAATTGAGAAACCAGCCAGATGGGACAAGCAAGTTCTTGTCTTCTGTATAAATGCCGGATGTGGTAACTTAAGTTGGATGCTATACAGAAACCTTTTGAACTGCATCTCTGCAGTCCTAGATTTTGAATTCTGCAAAACAGATTTTTATCTGTTAGCTTATTTGTGTTTAGTTAACAGCCAAAAAGTGATTGATTCTAATTGTATTGACCCAGACCAGTATGTTGCAGAACAACTCACTCATATACACAACTTTACTATATAAATCCTGTGATGGAATATTAAATAGAAATTATTAATTCCTAATAAAATTGTAGTACAAGAAAATGCTTTTTAAGAAAGTGATTCTGCCCAGATTCTTATATACTTTGTTTCAATTATATTTTATATTAATTGTGTTTTGCCTTATTTAAGCCTTAATAAATCTGATTAATTATATCTGTTCTTCATTTTATCAAGCCAGTTTGAAACTGGGGCTAAACAGTTTTTAATCTTTTGGGTTACTATGGTAGACATAACTGGGTTTTTTGAAAGCAAGTTCAGAAAATTAGTTGTGTTTTAAAGGCACACTTCATATAAGTACTTATAACTCCTTGCTATTTGCATTTTCTAAGAATTGTTGTGAGCCCAGAGACATTCTTAAAAGTAAAAATGAGTGATGATTTTATTCTAGTTTCCCCCCTTTTTTATTACAAATATCCAAAACTATATTTTAAAAACCTGGAGAGCTTGGCAGTTATCAAGGGTGGAGTTGATATACTGGTGGTTCTGGTGTTTTGGGAATCAGTGATAATTAAGTTGTCTTGTTTTTACTAGCTATTGTTGAGAATAACTAACTCTACAATACATGAAGCAAAATTAGTCCAAGATATCATTTTTATGACTAAACTGTATGAGAACAAGAACATTAATGCTATTTTTTTAGATTTGCAGCATTTAAAGTCTGAAGTCTCAAAGGTGTTGTTTTTTTTTCAAAAATGCAACTAGACTTGTTTTTTTCCCTGAGGAAAATATTTCACTTTTTTTCTAAGAAGATTCTGGCAGGATGATGGGGGTGAAGAAAGGATTAGTTCTGACAGGATTAGCTAGAACTAATCCTTCCATCACTCCCACCATCCTGCCAGAACCAATGAAGCCTCTTGGATAAGAAGTGAAACATCTAAAGGGAAAAAAATCCAGTTGCTTTTTTAAAAGGCACCTTTGAAACAACTATGACCTAGATGATTGAGCATCTCCACAGAACTTTTAAAACTTTTAATATTTCAATTTTAGATTAACCAATGTTTATTGTTGTGTCTTCAGTTAATGAATACATATTTTTATTAATTCTTTCAAGTCTTGTTTTGTAATAGACATGGATATTTTAATTTGAGACGCCTTGCTACTTGAATGGATCTTAACAAATTTTTATGCTGAGTAGCAAATCAATGAACTTTACTATTATAAATAATATTTTTCCTTTTATTAATTCTAGATGATGGACCTAGTATCCAGGAAGCATTACTAGAACTGACGAACCAAAGTACTGTCCCCAATGTGTTTATAAATGGAAACCATATTGGTGGATGTGATCAAACTTTTCAAGTAATCTTCAAGTTCCTTCTCTTATATATGAAAATAACTCTGACTTACATTTTTAAGCAGTTCCTCAATATATTATTTTCACAATTTTGGTTATTACTGAAATGAATTATTGTAAAATACATATATAGGATGTGTGCATATAACATATTCTTTTTTGCCTTTGTAGATTGAGAATGTAGTATTTGCTTTTCCCAATATTATCTTTTTGTGTTGTTGTTCTGTAAAGCTATAGATTACATTAATTGCTTAGAGATTTTCCAGTTGTAGTATTTATCATATCTTAAAGCTCAAGAAAGCACTGATATTCAGTATGGTTGCTGACCTGGTTAGTTGCATTCTGTTAGCTAAACAGACCTTGAGGATCAGCATCAAGATTTATTTAGTGTCCTTCTGCTCATAGAAATAGAGTTTATGTGAATATAAAGGGAATGAAGGCAATTTTCACTTTTCCAGAGGATCATCTGACTTCTGAACGGGAAACTGTAAAAGTCCCTTTCATTTCCAGACATATCGATGGGATCAAACAGCTAGTTCTAAAAGGAAGAAATTCATTAGATGTAATCTAACAATTATGCATTTGAAGTTTAAGAAAACTAATAAAAGATTCATCCTTTTAATAAGCTATGTTTTTATTGCAGGCTTACCATGATGGTACATTGCAGAAGCTTTTAGGGGATGGAAAAGGTGAAGAGATGGAATCGTATGATTATGACCTAATTATTATTGGTGGTGGTTCTGGTGGGCTTGCTTGTTCCAAGGTATGTACTCAGTGTTACTTCTATGTTTTAGTTTTTTAAAATTCATATTTATCCTATTGTTTATATTAGACAGACAGACAGACCAACCTCTTGGGGAGATAGAGTGAAGTTAATGTCCTATATAGAGTCCTATACATAAATTTCATCAAATATTATGAAACCTGTACCTTAGTCACTACACATCAGCTTTTGGTGCAAGTGGATACAGATATTCATTTTCTGGCTTGGTGATTTCCATATTGAACTATAATTTTATTCAGTCCCATCCATCATGAAAATTTTAACAATTTAGAGTTATAGACCTGTATATTGCAAATTCCCTCCTAAGCTCTAAGTAGTGTGATGCTACTTCATTGTGGTGATAGTGTTCTTGGGAAGAATGAGTGAAGAGTGCTGGAAATGTATCCCTAGAGCAATCATGCTCAGGTAAAGGAAATTGTGAAGGACATTCCATCTGCTCAGGTAAAGCAAATAGTCGCTTATATTGGGCATCAGTCACGGATTTTGAAAGATGCTGGAGGTAGATTATCACTTTTACTGCTCATGGCAAAGGAATCATTTTGTACTGCTCAAGAGAGGGCAGTGACAAATCATTCCTATATTTTATCAGGGAGACCTCATTTGATACTGGAGAGGATTCCTGAGAATTCTATGAATAACTAAGAAAACAAAAAAAAAATAGGTAATCGCGCAAATCAAACCCAGAGCTCACTCAATCCAAAAATGATCAGGTTCAAATTATTATAATGTAAACACCTCTTTTGAGAAATATGTAATACTGGGAAGGTTAAACAAATGAGAAAAAGAAAATGAGCAGCAGCAAGGTGGGTGGACTCAATTACAGGAGGGGTGCGCTGTTGGAAGACTGGAAGGACACGATTTAATACAGATACAGAAAAAATATATGGTCACTATGAGTCAATACAAACTTGATAATATATAATCAATACTGCAAAAACTGGCTTATGCTTTCTAAGCTCCAGTATGTGTTGTTCATGCATAAATTAACCTTATGCATGCATAAATTAACCCTTTATACTTTTCTATATTTCTTGGAAGCCATGGGGGTAAATAAAGATTTATATCTGTCAGGATGAAAATGAATAGAAGAAATGCAAAAAGCATCATAGTTGCCTAGGATATCTTAGAAAATTAGCCTCACCAACCATTTGAGAGCAATAGGCCTTTTGCCAATTCCTAGTTATTTTAATCCTTTTGTAATGCTAATTAAAATGTTCTCTTTTTTTCTTATCTTTTTTCTCTCTTGCCTTATGTCCATTTTTCTTTTTTGCTTGAAGCAGGGTGAAAAATGTCTATACATTTTCTATTGAGTTTGAGAGAAAGTTTTATATATATACAGTTGAGGGTAAATTAATTTCATAAATCGATTCGTTATATGCAACTAAGTGACTTGCAGAATGATAAAGTTAATATAAAACAATTAAAATTAAGAGGGATTAAATAAAGATAAAAAATGTTTAAAATTACAAAGTATGCATTCAAAATCTTACTATTCTAAGGATACTGTTCCAGCCATTCTAGAGATGAGCCAGCAGCCTTCCAGAAGTTAACCCTCAAACTTGAAAGCTGTTTACAATGTTCCCGATACCCAAACCACTTTCAGAGGATAAACTCCCCCACAACAAAACCCTCAGGACCACTCCACAATGTTTTGGAGTTTCCCAGAATGTTCTGCAGCCAGCAAGGAAGATGTCTGCCTGAAAGTACACTGTAGAAAATGAGATGATTATGACAAACATCGCTATACGTACCCAATTGAATGAATGACTTTTTAATCTGTATTTAATCCCTCTTAATTTTAGTCATTTTATCTTTTTATTACTTTGTAAACCAGTTAGAGTCAATTCAGCAGTGAGATGGACAGCATATAAATTCATTAATACATATATATGCTTAACATATGCGTATCCATGTACACAAATGTGTTACCTGCATATGTTTATCACAGAAGGGGAAATCTCCAGGATTGGTTTTGACGAGATTTAATAATACAAGGTGAATAATGTAAGGAAGCTGAGCACTGCACAGAACGTCTTTCTGTATTTATATATTTTACTTCTGTTTTTGTGGAACCATGTTTAATTCTATCATCCTTTTGAATAAATCTGATACATGCTAAATTGACTTATGAAAGCATACATTTGGCATTTTATTTTAATTAGTGATTATTGTTACATATGGTAACTCTTAAATTCTATATTTTGAAGTCATCATCTATTCTGCTTATCTATTGTTTGTTCTTTTCAGGAAGCTGCCACCTTAGGGAAGAAGGTCATGGTTTTAGACTACGTTGTGCCAACACCATTGGGTACTACATGGGGTATGTTCCATGCTTCATTAACTTTATTAATGCCACTTATTGCTTAATTTGCTGACATTCCTGATTCTGTTTTTTATTGTAAATGGTTCAGTAAAATTATGTCTAATGAGTTCCCAGATGTATGCTTCTTCGAGAAAACCATTGGTCAGCATATTTCAATTCTCATTGAAGCCCATTTCTATAATTATTTATAATTACATTACAAAGCAGTTACTCACATAGCTGTTTTTTGTTATTTAAAAATATTTTCTGCAAATATGGAAAATGTTATTTTTTTCTGATGTATTAAATCTGCTTGGATAGGTACTTTGCATATGGACATATTTGATATGCTTTGACTTTCTCCTCCAATTCCTGATTATGCATCATGATTTAGCATATTTATACACTAAATGGGATGAACATTTTTACAATATTATTCTTGCTGTTATAACAAGCTTTATGTATGTACATAACTTTTTCCTGGCAGCTACATGGACAAGGCAATATTTTTGGAGGGATGTGTTTTGCTGTTGCATGTTTCTTGCAGGAAAGTGTCTGACCAACATTACCAGTGAGCTTTGTCCTTAATAAAGCAGTACTGGAATTCAGTCTCGTTGAGTCCAGCTCAAATGTTTTTAACTGCTAGAGCAAATAAACTCTCCAAATAAGTGGTATTAATTATAGTTTCGTATCAAGTATTGTGAAGAAGAAATTCTTGCTTGGTTGGTTGCTTACAATAGAAAGACTTGATCAGAAATAGTATAGGTGGATTTTTATTATTCTATATCATGTTTAAGCCATTTTTTTTTTCATTCATGTTTAAGTGCTAAAATTAATTATACCACTTTGCTATTACTTTCTTTTTCACGATTCCTGTCCTTTGGAATGACATTTCCCCCAAAAGATTGTATTGCTTACTATGCCCTCCTGGCAGCTAAGATAACCACTAATTTCCTTTCCCCTATAAGTACATTAAACGTTTTTAAATATTGTACTAGAAAAATATTACTAACAACTTACTCATGCAACATTTTAGTAGTGTCATGTACAGTACAATAAACTGTTAACCTCGTAGGTGCTTCTTATTTGTTGAGAGTTGGGTTCAAGTCTTACTGGGAAAGAATAAAACAATATTTTTACAGCCATAAAACCAATGTTATGCTTTATCCATAGTTATTGCGATCTCAGTTCATACTTACATCTTCTGTGTCCATAATCAAATTTGGTATATGGAATTATTTTTACCTAATTATAAAGAAAAAAAATGTAGGTGTAGAAAAAAAGAATATAGTAAAGAAAAGAAATGACTTCCCCCTTAGTCACAAATATAAACAATTTTAGTAATATCACCTTTTCTTAAAATACAAGAAATAACATCTTCTTCCCACATTCTATGTCTTACCTAAGAACAAATTATTTCAGTCCTGATATCAACAAAAGTTTGTTAAGGGTTATCAGACAATAGCATAGCTATTTCCACTTGGATCAAATAAACCAACTTTATATTCCTTCTTTCACTTTTAACAATGTTGATCTTTAGTCCCTTCAAATAATGTGATAGAACTTGATTTTTTTTCATTCATTCTTCAAAGCTTTAGCAAGACTTTTATAAATCCAATATAGGAAAATTATCCAGGTGACTCTTATTTTGATATTTATATATTCCTTTTAATTATTAAGAAATCAGCTTCTTTTGTATATCTAATGTAAGATCTTTTCCAAATAATTCTTGTAGCTCTATCTATACAGAAGCAAACACTCTTAAAATTAACTGCATCTGTATATACTTCAATATGTTCAGCGTTAAAATATTTTGCTTCATATAATTTTAAGTCGAGTTTAAGAGTGCTTATCCTTTATAATTTTTTTCCCTCTACTTCTCTCTAATATCAGTTTTTAAAAAAAAATAACTCAAAAGCATTTTCCCATGGGGAAGGATTTTTTATAATTAATTTCAAATCCTTATTGAAAATTATCTGGACTTTTAGATTGTTTGTAACTTTCTAAAAACAAGATTTTAATTATTCTTATTTTTCATTTAAATGTGTTTTTAAGTCTTCAAAGTTGTATTTAAAATGTCTTTTGCTAAGGATTGAAGGAAATTCACCCCGTGTTTAAAACTACTTTCTGTCAGTATACTATGTAGAAGATTTTTTGTAGTAGGTGATCAGTGTTGTTACATGGCATGGTGGGGGGAAGTAAAAGTGTGTCATAAAGTTGTCCTAAATTGCCATTCCCCCCTCCCTAATATAATAGAATAACAGAGTTGGAAGGGACCTTGGAGGTCTTCTAGTGCAACACCCTGCTTAGGCAGGAAACTAGGGCCGTGATGGCGAACCTATGGCACGGGTGGCAAACCTTTTACTTACTGAGTGCCAAAAAGTATGCGCTTTGCGCATGCCATCGACACTTGCATGCGGCATCTCCACATGTGTTGCATGTGCAACCGTGCCATCTGCGTATGCATGCAGCTTTTGCAAGTGTAATATAAATGTGCTGCGTGTAGGCACTCATTCACACATGAACAATCGCATATGCATGCGCAGGAAAGCTACAAAGACCAACTCAATTTCCTGCTGCAATCGCGCACATGCACAGCAGAGGCCCAAAGACCACCTGGGTCTCTGCAATCGCACATGTCTGCATGTGCAATCACATGTGCATGCTCAGCTTTAGGTAAGTTGACTGACAGCTTGTGTGCCCAGCAAGATGGCTCTGCGTGCCACCTGTGACACCTGTGCCATAGGTTCGCCATCACGGCCCTATACCATTTCAGATACATGGTTAGCCAGTCTCTTAAAAACTTCCAGTGTCGAAGCATTCACAGCTTCTGGAGGCAAGTTGTTCCACTGGTTAATTGTCCTAACTGTCAGGAAAATTCTTCTTAGTTCTTCTCTCTTTGATTAGTTTCCATCCATTGTTTCTTGTCCTGCCCTCAGATGCTTTGGAGATTAGCTTGACTCTATCCTCTTTGTGGCAACCCTGAATAAAAGATGTGTAATATATTATGATGATACAGCTCAACATATTTTTCATTTCATCCAACAGAGATATATTAATATTATTACCATGTTAAAATGCAGTTAGGATACATAAACATGGCTATGTATTAACAATAACGTTTCTTAAATACTTGTAACATTAAACAAAACAATTAAAATTGCACCTTCCATTTCAGGGCTTGGTGGTACTTGCGTAAATGTTGGCTGCATTCCCAAAAAGTTGATGCATCAAGCAGCTTTATTGGGTCAGGCACTGCAAGATTCAAGAAAGTTTGGCTGGGAGTATGATCAGCAAGGTTTGTGAATGTATTTATCTGGCAAGATAAGAACTCATGGTGATGCTAGGATGTAAAATTTTGCAACTAATGTAAAACTAAGTTTGTTGCTTCATTGAATATTCTCAAACTTGGCAATCTGGTCTGAATAGACTTGTTCTGAACCTTGCCTCTTAAAGAACAATGAATATTCTTTATCATTCGTTTGTATGTATATGTATGGGTATTTTTTTTCCCAATTCAATAGTATCTATTTATGAAAGACTGCCTGGACTAGGCCCTGAAGTTTTCTTTGCAAAGTTTTTCAGAAGGTATACTAGCTATCCATGAATACAGGTAGTCCTCGATTTGTGACCATAATTCAGCCTAGAACTGCAGCATAAGTTATGCTGGTCATTAAGAGGATCACCAAATGACTATGTCTAATTTTACCTTCTTCTTTGCAGTGATCTTTAAGCCACCATAGTGGTCATAAAGTGATAGCTGCAGTCATGAAGCAAACACTGCCATTGTTAAGCAAATGCCTGCAATGGGACACTTTTTGCTGGAAAACAAAAATAAATTCTGTTTAATAATAAATTGTGGTCATATCATCATACTGCAAATAGCAGTAAATATGGGCCAGTTGCTGGGAGCCCAAAATGTGATCATGTGACCATAGGAGATGGGTCCAGCCATTGTTACTTCAAATCTGGATTATAAGGTCCCAATAAATGACTGGTCATATATAGAGTATGTGTGTGTGTGTGTGAGAGAGAGAGAAATATTTGTGTATTCAATATGATTGATTTATTCATTTGGATTTTAAATATTTTCCAGTTAAATATTGCACTGTACTTGTACAAGCTTGCTATAAATTATATGAATTAATCTGTTTGCATACTATTTTACCTGTGATACTTGTATCTTTTTTCAGTTAAACACAATTGGGAAACCATGGTTGAAGGAATTCAGAATTACATAGGATCTTTGAACTGGGGATATCGGGTTGCTTTACGTGAGAAGTCCGTGACATACCTCAATGCGTTTGGAGAATTTATTGGACCACACAAGATCAAGGTATTTGCCCCATTAAATGTTTGTGCTGCTTGCCATCTGCTTCTAAACATACTCATTTGATGCATGATCTTTGAATATTCCTAAGTACAGTAACATTTTATTTGAAAAACAAAAATTCATGAAACATTGAAATTGGCTTTTGGTACAACTTTATGTTTAATATTCAAGTAAAAAGTCAGTTAAATGGGTCAGGAGAATTTCTTAACCTTGCTTGCAGTTGCACATTGCATTATGTTAAATTTGAAACCACTCAAAATCTATGTATCTATTAGTAATCAATAGGTACATGAACATATTATAATCAGTTTTGGAGGAATTTTTAGAGAATGGGTACAAAGTTTTAACTGGAGCTTTGCTAAAAAAAATAGTGTTAAGATTTTTATATCTACCATTTATATTAATTTATTTGCAAATTGATACTACATTATACAACTTTCATTGCAGATTTTATTATGTACATTTGAATCAGATGTTTTTCCGACTGCTGTATTAAATTGAAACTGCATTTGGTTATGAATATTATTAAAGATCAGTTTTTTTAAAATGCAAGCATCTGATTATGTTGCTGTGCTTTGCATGTTAATGTTACATTCTGTTTTTATTACTTGAAAGAAATTAGTGGTGATATATGAATGATGAATAATATAAAGTAGTGAGAATGCACTTGAATATAAGAAAATGAAAAAGGACATTTAAATGTGAAACAAAGGTTGTGATCTATTCCATTAAAACCGTTCTTGGACTAAGTCCATTTTAGGCATTGTTTCAATAAAGAAAGAGTGCTTATGTGGAACAAAAACCGACTAAGTAGTTCTAAAACTAATTAGAATAATCTTAAAACCATTTGTTCCCGTTATGATGGCATGTAATTAGATAAAAATGTTTTGAATGCATATGAAGAGTGATTAATACTGTTTTCCTAAATTAGTAAGAAAACTTCAATTTTTCAAATGCATGTTTTTAAAATTAAGATAATAAAATTAATAGTTTCTATATCAATTCTCTTATTTGTTTACAATTTCTATTTCTCTTTGTCCTCTGTAAACAAGAGGGCTCTATGCAAAATGAAAAAATATTCCAAGTTTAGAATCAAACAACACTAATTAAAATATCCCATCATAATATAATTCATATTGGAATCAAACTCTAAACTTCTCAAATGTAGCATCTTAAATAACATTGAAGAAGTTAAAACAAGTACCTTATGTCAGTCTTTTTCGTTTAAGAGTAACAAAAAGAAGTACAGTGCCTGTCCCCTGCTTACAGAAAACTTGATTAAGAAAGTGACTTTTTATTAGACAATTTAAATATTTTTAAATCGCTGTCAGAAAGAATTGAAGCAATATTTAATTCTCAATGAAGGATTTACATATATGGACAACATAGCAACATCAAAAATGTACTTATTTGGTTGTTGGCTAGAGGCGTTTAGAGAATTTGTGCATATAGTATGTGTCAGGTCCAGGTCCACCACACTTGCGTTCTGCTGTCAAAGGACATGGAGGGAGGGATGGAGGAAACAAATGGCCAATAAACTTGTATGCATTTTTGTGTGGGAATTTGGGAGGGGGGATGAAAGCTGAAGAAAAGCAGATCACCGTGGAACCAGTTGGTGCCAAGGCATCTTCAAGGCCATTTGCCTTGTGTGAAAAGTTGTGTGTGGAAAGTTAATCAGCCCAAACACCTCAGTATCCCCAAAACCTCCCAGCAGTGGCTGGATTTGGACTTTTCATGGGCGAAGGGACTGGACTGAAGGAAACAGTTTTGTATTGTTGTGTGGGAAACTGAAACTCCACCTGACTTTACTGCAACCAGCATCTCTTAGTAAAAGTACCTTTCTCTTCTACCAAATGGAATCAATGAGTTTTTTTTCCTTAAGGGATCAGACTGGGGCAGGTCTGATACTATGTTCCTATATCTGAGTATCTTCCTGTAAACCTCATCAAAAATAAAGCAGCAACAGCTTTTTCTGTCATCAGCATTTGATTGATTGATTGATTGACTGTATTGACTACTGCCATCACTGTAGACTCCTAGCAATACATAAATTGCCAATCTGATCTTAATCTGCTCTTTCAGATTTCCATCTGTGCATTCAGTGTCACAAAAACTGAGTTCTACAATCTTGCTTCTGATTGACCCTTGTCTTTCACTTACCTTTCTCAGCATCGAAGCTTTTTCTGAGAGCTAGGTCTTCACATTATGATCCAAAGTAGGATCTTCATCAGAGATCATTAGAGATCTCATCAGAGATCAGACAACATTAACTCAGTGTAGATTAAAATAGCCTATCCTAAACTCATTATTTTAAATCAGAACAACAGAAAATGGTCAATGTAAGCACAGAATATAGTAACCTTTGAAAAAGGTTGCTGGAAATAGCTTTTGAAAAATATTTCTTGTCTAAAAGGATAGCAAATGTGATGTTGTGATTCATTTTACTAGGCAATCAACAGAAAAGGACAAGAAATATTCTATACAGCACAGACATTTGTTATTGCTACTGGAGAAAGACCACGATATTTGGGTATTCCAGGAGATAAAGAATATTGCATCACGAGGTTAGTTGAAATGAAATCATTACATTTTTGGTTTGTTGGACAGAATGTTTTTTTAATACTTTATACTATTTTTTTTTCCAGCGATGATCTCTTCTCTCTCCCCTATTGCCCTGGAAGGACTCTAGTTGTGGGAGCGTCTTACGTAGCTTTGGAATGTGCAGGATTTCTTGCTAGCCTTGGTTTGGATGTCACTGTTATGGTACGCTCAATCCTTCTTCGTGGCTTTGATCAAGAAATGGCAGAGAAAGCAGGTGCCTACATGGAAACACATGGAGTAAAATTCATCAGAAAGTTTGTTCCTACTGAGGCAAGTATTCTTAGTATAATTTTTTTTTTCTTTGTTTCCAGGATTGGGTGATATGGCAGATAAGCATAAACAGTAATTTAATTTGGAATATACAAGTCAGAATAAAGACTACAGTAATACAGTATGCTGTAGCTTTTTTGTTTATTCTTCTTCCATGCAGATTATAAAGCTGGAGGATGGCATGCCCGGAAAACTCAAAGTAATTGCAAAATCCACTGAAGGATCACAAATGATTGAAGGAGAATATAACACTGTAAGACACTTTTGGAGTTTTTGTACATATGGTTGGTAAATCTTAGAGTAGAGTTTAGCAATAGCTGCCATTGCAGTTTTTGCAAAAATCGTTGGAACTTTTGTTATTGCTCCCTTTGATTTAATTGCTAACATCTATCCATTAATAATGGTAAAGAAATGAATTATGAAAACTTGCTAACACTTTTGAATTTGTTTTCTAGCAAAATCTATTGTGCTTTTAAACAAAACTGCTTCTGAGTATGCAAAAGAAGTTCTTATATAGGACTGCCATGCTATATTTCAAACGATTCATTTTATTTAGGTTTTGATAGCTATTGGCCGCGATGCTTGCACCAGGACTATTGGCTTGGATAAAATTGGTGTGAAAATGAATGAAAAGTAAGTATTTGAACTGTTTTATTTCCTGAAAACCTATTCATAATATGTTTCAAATTCTATTAAAAAACAAGAGAGAATACCTTCCACATTTTTACTTAGAAGTCTTGAATTAATAAGGTTAACTACTGAATCTTAAACATTGTGATCGTAATTAGTTGTAGATTAGTTCAGAGTATGACTGAATGCTTGCAGTTTCTATTGCCAGTAATGAACTGTTTTCAATTTTGAGATTTTTCATATTTTTTATGTTGCTGATTTTAGATGAGTATTATGAATGAAGTGGAAGATCCCACATCCTTAATTTTAAATTTGTTGTAGACAAACTCTGAAATTATTTACTTTGAGAACATTTTATTATTTGCTTGAGGAACATATTAAGCATAAATCTTCAGACAAATTTGATGTGTGTGTATGCGGGTGGTGGTGGTGGTGCAGTTATGTAATGGAGCTGTGGTTTTCAGTTGTTATCTTTTCATTTCATAACAAGTAATGGAAAAATACCTGTGAATGATGAAGAACAAACCAATGTACCTTATGTCTTTGCGATTGGGGATATTTTGGAAGGAAAGCTGGAACTCACACCAGTTGCCATACAGGCAGGCAAGCTATTAGCTCGCAGACTTTTTGGAGGAAGTTCTGTAAAGGTAAATGTATATTCTTAGTCATAGTAATGAAAGACTTTTAAGTTTAGACAAAAGGCTGGCAATCTTATATTCAGGATCTTGCAATTTCTATGAGTTATTGCACTAGATTTTAGTATAAAGTTTAACAATTTTGATGGAAAGTACAACTAAATTGTCTACTGATTCTAAATTTAGTTGAAATACAGTATATCAGCAGCCACTGTTTTTCAAAATGTAACTAACATTTTATTTATTTGTTTGACTAAAATCTAACACATAGTACTATATAAATTTTTATGGGAATAGAACAGGGAGGAAGTCTAATTAAAAATACTAGCAATGATGGAAATATTTTGATTTAGAAATCATTTCTATTTGTAAAATAAACTAGCAAAATTTGGCAACATTATATGTAACAGTATTATCATTTTTTTTTAATTACACAAGAAACTTCTGTCTCGTATAGCATCACTGCTTAAGAATGAAAAAAAAAAATAAGCTTGGGCCGTAATATCTCAATTTTTTCTCTTCCATAAAGTTTATGCATACCCTTTACCTAATATCCCTGAAGGGCTGAAAATTGTTTTTTTTTTTAATTACAGAGTAAACCACTATCCATACATTTGATCTTGAAGTATTTAGGATACAGTACAATTGTTGACTTCTTTGCTATTGCTCTTACATGTTTTGAGTCCTGTTTTATGCTTCCACTTCTAGTGTGATTATGTTAATGTGCCAACTACAGTGTTTACACCTTTGGAATATGGTTGTTGTGGCTTGCCAGAAGAAAAAGCTATTGAACTACTTGGAGAAGAAAATATAGAGGTACATTTGAAACTTTTTATTTGAAAACTAGTACATAAAAATAGATATAATACATCACCAGCCATGTAATCCATCATACTTTTTAATTAGTCAGTGTAAAACAGCATGATCTGTTGCAATGTATGTTGTTGTAATGGGATACAAATTCTACCATTGATGGGAATATACAGGTAGTCCTTGACTTATGACCACAATTCAGCCCAAAATTTATGTCGCTAAGCAAGACAGTTCATAAATGAGTTTTGCCCCATTTTATGACTGTCTTGCCACTGTTGTCAAGTTCATACCTGCAGTTAAATTAGTAATACGGTTGTTAAGTGAATCTGGTTTCCCCATTGACTTTGCTTGTCAGAAGGTTGCAAAAGGCGATCACATGAACCTGGAACATTGTAACTGTCATAAATGCATGTCATTGTCAAGCATCTGAATTTTGATCATGTGACTGGGGTGCTGCAACAATCATGAGTGTAAAACATGGTCATAAATGACTTTTTCAGTGCTCATGTAACTTCAAACAATCATTTAAATAATTATTGTAAGTCAAGGGTGACCTATATATTACAACAGACCATCCAGTTTTACACAAGCTAATTATTTGAATCAGCATTACATAAGATAACTATTTAAATCTGCTTTACATAATGGTATTTCCAATCACCAATCAAAATGATTTTAATATACAACACAAATAAGTTTCCAGAATGAAGCAATACAATAATAAGTTCATTGTTATCAGGCAAATTCAAAAGCAATCTGTTATTGTAAGCCATATGATTGGTACTCCAGTTAGCAGTTACAAAATTAGTTGGGTTTTTCCCCATTGCCTAAAAAATCTGCATTCCATGTTCTTTTGGGTCAGTGCTCCTACAGTGAAGTGTTTTGAGCCAATAGTTTCCTTTTTGATTGCTTTCTGGATCAACAAAATCCAGTAATGGAATTCACAGGGGAAATTTTTTTCTAGATACCTTTATCAAAACATAACTCATTATTCGTGTCTGCAAAAGGTTATATATACCAATTAATACTTCAATTATCATTTAAACAATCTTGAAACCCCAATGATCCATGGTTTATTTCTGCGACCTACTGCAGGAGTTCCGTTCCTTGCATGTAAGGGATCTGCCTGTCCTCCTTTGCCAGGTAGCACTTTTGCTCCATTCACTTGTTGTCAATGTTTTTATTTTTCATTTTTTACATGACCTCATACATTCTTCATCAAATCATACATAATCGGGTGCACAAAGTCTGTCAAAATAACACATATTTGACTCCCTCCAGAGCCCACAGGCAGGTAGATACCCAAAACAGGGAAGGAACAGTCTTTCCTGTGTCTGGCGACACCATGACATCTTTTGCTCCATTCACTTAATCACCACAAATGGGAGAGTCAGGATTGCACTTACTGAGTGAAGCAGTTACATGGACATCATTCTTAACAACCACCAATATTTCAGTCCCAATTGTGGTTGTCATTGAGGATTATCGTATTGGGTCCCAGTGTCATTCAGCAAGAAAATATATATGAAAATTGAAAACTAATCAAGGAGAGAACCAATCTAAAAATAAGGAGAAATTTTCTAGCAGTTAGAACAATTAACCAGTGGAACAGCTTGCCTTCAGAGGTTATGTGTGCTTCATCACTGGAGGTTTTTAAGAAGAGATTGGAACGAAAGATTTGTCTGAAATGGTACACAGTGTCCTGCTTGAACAGGGGGTTGGACAAGAACACCTCCAAGGTCCCTTCCAACACTATTACTCTGTTAAAGATGAGTTGAGAGAAACAAGGTAGTATTGAAGACCATGACAGGAAGACATTGTAATCTACTGAAAAACCAAAGTATCCAAAATAGTGGAGTTGTGTTTTTTTCCAGAATGAGACCACTGTAATCATCTTTTTCATAAAATAAAGGCAGAAGGCTTTCATTTCATAGTTTAGACTTCTACCGTGCAGACCTCTAGCTTTAGTCACCAAATGCCCATGATGTCAAATACATAGATTTAAAAAAATACAAACACCCATATAACAGCTTAAATTTGTTTTTCTTCAGGTATATCACACTTACTTCTGGCCACTTGAATGGACAATACCAAATAGAGACAACAATACCTGTTACGCAAAAGTAATCTGCAATAAGCTTAACAATGTATGTATTTTGCTCTAAAATAATTTTTATGTTCATATCTTCAGAAATGAATGTTATGTGTATTGCTCTTGATATTTACAATAACCCTGAAATATTTGCTGTAGGTTGGATACAAAATTCTCCCTTAAACAGAAGGGTTCTTTCAAAGGCTTGAGATCTAGAAGAAGTGATTGTTAAATTAATTTTTGCTGCCTCCCATTATTCTGAAGCAGCTTTTCCATTGGAGAAAGGGATCATCAAGTGATATTGGTCAATTTCAATGTTTATTTTATTTGTAGTATCATATGTAGAATTTCATTCTTTTTCTAATTATGATTCCTGACGAATGTACCATTTCCTTTAATGTACACTGTAACATATGCACCAAAGAGAAATTCCTTGTGTGTCTAATCACACTTGGCCAATAAAGAATTCTGTCTAACTTTCTATCTATCTATACCTTTCTATCTATCTATACCTGAGCCAAATCCATATAATTGCTTTGAAATACCATTATATATAAAGCTGTTAATATACATATCTATGTAGACTTTAATATACCCATCTATGTAGACTTTTATTACCTTAGAATTGATCTTACGTATTCCAGTTTCTTTTTAGGAAGCAGACTAAAAGTTTAAAGTTTCTATTATTTTCAGCAAGATTTAAGGTCTGGCTTATGGAATTTGATCATCATTCTTTAGTGGAGTAATAGTAGAAAGGGAGGGAAAAAATGAAATAACTGATCTCTATTCTTGTCTCTTCCTCTACCTCATACCTCCTAATTATAGAACCGTGTAATTGGATTGCATGTACTTGGACCTAATGCTGGGGAAATAACTCAGGGTTTTGGGGCAGCAATGAAATGTGGCATCACAAAAGAATTGCTTGATGAAACAATTGGCATACATCCAACTTGTGCAGAGGTAATAATTATAGTGTTTTTTAAATATTGTTTAAAAGATGTTGCGTATACACCCTGTTGTTTTCTAGAACAATAGCAATCATTTCAGGTTGAAATACTTGTTGTTTAGGTGTCATCCTTGCCAGGTAAACCAGATAGAAATCACAGATGAATTAATCCCACTTCATTGTAAAGGTATATTGACAGTATCTTGCAAATCTTGAAAGCTCAACACTCGCCCCACAATCTCCTTTGCAGCTCCTTTACAACTAGGGACTGTCTTTTGCCTTGCCCACTATCCAGCTATGAGCTATGCTCTCTCTTACCTGACTTTTTCTTGGCAGCTATCTTTGCCCATTCTTCCAATGTCTTTCCCACATGCCAATATATTAGGAGACAAGATAGTATAGTTCATTCATCTTAAACAAGAGTAGTTTTTTTAAGGAAAGGAATCTTCGCTTAATACAGGTAGGACTTACGACCACAAGTGAGTCCAAACTTTCTGTTGCTAAGTGAGACATCTGTTAAGTGAGTTTTTCCCCATTTAACAACCTTTCTTGCCACAGTTGTTAAGTGAATCACTGCAGTTGTTCCATTAGTAACACAGTTATTAAGTGAATCTGGCTTCCCCTTTGAGTTTGCTTGTCAAAAGATTGCAAATGGTTGCCAGAAGGACCCCGGGACACTGCAGCCATCATAAATATGAGTAAATTGCCAAGCATTTGAATTTTGATCATGTGACCATGGAGATGCTACCAATGGTCAAAAGTGTGAAAACCGGTCATAAGTGACTTTTTTCAATGTCATTGTAACTTTGAACAATCACTAAATGAACTGTTGTAAGTCAGGGACTTACCTCTATTGATAGCAAGAGAATATTCATTCCATGCACAGGCATTCTCCCACATATACATGCATATCCACCCATTTTCTGTTACATGTAAGTCTTCTCTGTAAAGCCTGTCCTATGTTTAATTCAGCATTTTTAGAGCTTCTAGTTACATTGAATCAGTGAAGACATTGAGGAGTAAGATATGGATATCTGTTGCTGTTCATCTATATTTATACATAGTTGAAAATGTTATATGCTTGGTTGTTAGGATTTTAATCTAGTTAATTTCATTCTCTTACAGGTATTCACTACAATGGACATTACCAAATCTTCAGGAAAAGATATCAATCAGAGTGGTTGCTGAGGTTAAGCCCTGCTGTTTAAACTATTTTCTGATGGGCCACTTATCTATTGGAAGTTTCATAATGCATACCAACTACACGGGTAAATACGTAATATGTGATTGTAGTATTTTAATACTACAGGTGATGCATTTCTGAAACTTCTGAAAATGGTGGTCTTTGCCAGAAATAGTCAAACAGCAGGGTGAACATTAATCCCAACATGATTAGAATGGCACTCAAGTGTATTTTTGAAGTTATGACTCTGAACCTTATCTGGAGGCGAGTCATGGCTGATGATTTCTATACCAGTTGGGAAAACCTATTCGTCCAGTCAAACAAGTAGACAAAATTCTTTCAGAGAAACTTCTGTATTGCACAGGTGAAATTTTTTAGTTGTAGTGGTTTTGTATGAACGCTCAGGCACAGTTGAATGTATGGTTGATACATTTTGCTAGCATCCCCTGTTAACTTCATTCAGACACTAGTGAATTTTGTTAATTGTTAATATGAATGCTGAGGTTTGTTTGCATTTTTTTTTATAAATATTCCAATTCATTTATCAGAAATCTGTTAATGCATTGTATTCCCCTGGGCATTAAAGTTCCAACAACATGAAATGTGGTATGTGTTTTTTTAAAATAAAATCCCTATAATTCTAGTCATCAGAAAAAGCTGTGTTAACACACAAAATTATATATTAATTTTGGGGAACAATGACTGTTTTGGCACTTCTCTTTTTAAAAAAATTTTTCCATCCCCCACGTTTATCTATTCTAAAATATTCCCAAATAAAATTGAAACTATCCGTTTATGATGTTTTCTGTATATGCAGTAAGCAAATAATTTCAGCCATAGAATGAAATGTATTTACTTTATAAGTACATTGCTTCAATTTTGCCATAGCAATGACAATTAGGTTTTGTGCTTTGTGAAATTCCTATTACAATAAATAGTTTTAATCTGTGGAGATCTCCTTGGCAATCCTCTACTTGGGATAGCTTGAGGAGGTTAGGCTTAAGTGTCCAAATATGTATGTTCTAAATGCTTCAATTCAAAAATTGTATCACATTGACAGTTTTAAACTATGATGCATCATGGAAAGAAATCCAATAAATAAGCAATGTTATGTATGTAAATTGTTACATTCATTAAAGAATGCAGCTTTTACTAAAATAAGTATGCATTTGTATTCTTCAAAACAAAACTTTTGGTGCCAGGAGGGATGTAAATGACTTTTTTTTACCATAGGGTATAAAATAGGATTTTCTATTCTGCTTCAGGAGTACAGGGATCTAGGCAACAATATTCAAATATAATTAGAATGGATGCACCTGAAATTATTTAACTTTCATGTTAAGAAGTAAGAGGTTTTAAATTATTTGCTTTTGAAACTGCAAATATTAATCTTGCGTCCATTTAAGACACTAGTTTTGTCTTTTAAACCCTAAATGGAAAACTCAGCCCAGCATTGAGCATTACTGTATTTACAATAAGTGTCGTATATACTGTATCTGTTCAAGGCACCAATGTTGTTACTTAACAACCCCAGTATAGAAAAGACCAAGACCTTCATCCCTTCTCCAGCTTAAAATGGGTGTTAGGATTTCTGGTTACCTTCCACACTTCCCACCATTAAGTCATAACTGTTATACATTTGTAAGAGTTTCCCAGGAAGATGCTACTATTTCAGATATGTATCTACTTCTTTCTTGAGATAGTCCATTCAAATTTTTTTTTAATCATTATGATGCTTATGGGCAGGTATAATATTTTACCTGACTTCCACATTCCATCGGGAATGAAGGCTTGGTGTCTCACCCAAATTCCTCATGCCTGTTTTTCTCAGATTTGTCTTACTTTCTCATATCTAGTTCAAACTCTCTAATCACTGGATAAAAATAATCTTTCATCAATAGCTGACTAGAACAATTTCAAATTGTGGAACAAATTGTCAAATGTTCTACAATTTGACTATTTTGAAATTAGTTTTAGAGCTGGGTACTTTTGAAAGGGGTTACCTAGGAGAGATGGACTATCTGACCTGATTCTCATGTTGTAACCCTACTTAAAATTAATTCCCCCAGACATTCTACAGATGTATTCTAAATGTGTTGGTTCAAATCATCTTTTAAAGGTGCATCACATGAGAGATTGTGAGAAGTTTGTGAAAGTTATGGGAGGAATGTTAGATTTTATCAGAAGGAAGGACAGCTGACAGCTCAGCCAGGCTGTAAAACCTCCATCAAGGCTACTATAGATACAAAATATCTGAAAATATTCTAGGTTAATGAAGGCTGGAAGGCTTTGTGGCAATGTCCAATTTGTACTTGAATTAAAAAGTGTTTTAAGTTCTGTAATTTTGACTTTGTTGATCAGTTTTAAGATTTTAAGTTATCCTGTTATTTATTCATATTAATATATTGGACCTAATGAATGGCCAATGGTAAAGGTAGTTAAAAATGTAAACATTTCTGAGCCATACAAAGCTTATGCAGTTAAAAAATCCTGATACAGACATAGCCATGACATAGGAAACATACAGTAATTGGAATAAGCACTCAGAAGCAAGGGATTTTAGGTCCTTCAGAACAAGTTCAAACAATTTAAATGATTCATTTTAAAATAGGGGAGGTAGTTATTTCTCAAATACTAATTAGTGGATTAAAATTCATTAAAAAAACATCATGCTACTAGCTTGAGTTCTATAATCAATAAATCAAAGCTGAGATATAGAAGTGCATGATAATATATACTTGAGTAAAACAGCAAGAACAAACTTGCATAGGACAAATTTTTAGTTAGAGGTATAGTGTGGAAGGACAGAAAGGACAGAGTGTATTCCTTCCTCTACTTGTTTCTTGGCTCTTTCCCCATCAGAATGGCCCAACTGTCAATCAAATAATATCACTGGATAAGTGATAGGGGGGTCAGAAATAATGGCTGCGTAAGGTATGAGCTCTGCAACTATGGCTCTCACAACAAAATGGGCTGAATAAACAGAACTAAAGTCTAGGAGTCAAAGCATAAAACTAAGCTTTCATGAGAAAAAGCAACAGAACAAGGCAACAACAAATGAAAAAACTGAAGATGAGTGTTTTATTTCCTTCCCTCACAGTGGTGTGGTTAAAAAAAAAATCAAGCCTAGCAAGAAACAAACAGAAAGCACAATGACCTATTTCTGTGACAGAAATAGAAAACAGAGACTTATTAGATTGAACTCTCTAAAATAAGTTGTACAACAGGAATTTTAATTCCATCATGTACAATTCTTGAAGACACCTGGACAAGGTTTTTCAGAAGTAGTTTCCATTGTCTACTTCCTATGACTGAAAGAAAATCACTGGCCCAAAGCCACCCAGATGACTTTCATGCCTTAGGAGAGGCTAGGTCTCTAACCTGATGCCTTAACCAAAGTGATTAAGAAAACAGAAATAAAGTCTTTGATAAATATATTGAGATATAAAATAGATATGAAAATACAATGAAATGGGACTTTAAAGAGTGTACTGTAGATCAGCAGTCCCCAACCTTTGCCACTGGGTAGTCCAGCTGGGAGAAAGGGAAAGTGGGCTGCAGGAAACAGACCCATGGGTCATCACATGCTGGTAGCATCCAAGAGCTTAAATAACCTCACACAGAAGGTTCATGGAGCAAGAAAACATCTGGAATCTGTAGGACTCAGTTCGAATTGGCACAAACGAGCCTAACAGCTGTACTTTCCCTATGCTATTTTCTGAAATAAAAACAGCTCAAAACTGAGGGTATCTACTCACTATATTATTACCATATGATATAAAGTTAGAATATAAAATGGGATGCAAAGAGAACAGTTGGAAGCTGTGCGCAGCATCTAGTCTGTCTCCCTCCTCAGCCCTTTAAGGAATTAAAAATTATACTATGGAATCTGTGGAGAGGGGTGGGTAAAATCTAACAAAGAAGAATATATGCGTTTCCCCAGAAAGACGCCATAACGTGCATCACATTGAAGCAACATTGTACTTCTGGAGCGAAGCGACTCAATGCTTGCAAGGGAAGATAATCTGTTTTATTCCGATTGAGGACGACGTAAAATTGTTTTAATTCAGACGATAAGGCGACGATCGTGCGATCAAGGGGAAAGTGAGTTGTTACTATGGTGGTGCCTCGATCAAGTGCGACAGGGCAGGCATCTGTCATAACGTTCAAGCTCCAATCTCAGCAAGAAAGGCAAGGGGGACCGACGGTGTTGAAGGTTAAAAACAGGTTGTATTCTCTCCAGTCCGAACGTCCCACTCCTTCGTGGATCGGCCAAATTTTCACGGACAGGGCAGTCTGAGAAAGACGGTACTCCGTCCGCTTCAACTCGCCCTTCGTTAAGGCTACTTTCAGCAGAAGCATTTAAAGTATCTAGAAACTTCAGAATTTTGTCTTTCTGGTAAAACTTCCACTTCGGTGGGAACATTCCGTTCATCGGCAATCGCAGACTTCCGTTTTTCAAATAATTCATTCGTCCTTAGCGGCAAAGCCAAGGAAATGTCAATCAGGGGGCGGCTTCTTTGGCACAGCGGGGTCTGTCTGTCTTTCTGTCTGACTGACTGTCTGCCGTCCGTCCGTCTGTCATCCATTCACCCACCTACCCACCCACCCATCCATCC
>JAEANM010001668.1:0-26876 GCA_017656035.1 Myanophis thanlyinensis
CAATATCCAGGAGGGTTTTTCTGTGATATCTGATGTGAAGGTAAGGGGGATGGAGGGATGGGGGATGGAGAGCAATTTCAACGGCTGCCTGAGTCACCGGCGCCATCAGTTCTGTGAATACTGTATATCCATTAACCAGCATAATTTAAATGTATTTTTTTTTTAAAGAAAAGCAAAAGGTACTGAAAACATTCATGGAATGATCCAATTTAGCCCAACATGATGTGATCATGCCAACAAAAATCCTGTAAAAATCCTCCTTACTGAAAAAACTCAGCTTGAAATTCTTACTTCCGTGTTTACAAGAAACATGTCTTAAGTCAAGGTATTTGTAAAAGGATTACCATCTGCACAGCACTGATGTACTGCTTCTGCTCCACATAAATGTGTGCAAGATTAAGCCACACGTCGCTGATATCTGCGGTTGCCTCCCTCACTTGGGCAAAAACATCACGAGCCTCACGGAAATATCCTTTGTGTGCCAGCACGGCTCCTAAAAAGAGAAAAGCCAATATCCAGATCCACGCAAAATCATTGCAAAATTGTAATGTAAAAAGAAAACTTGAGACAAGAAATCTTAGTACCTATGCCATTAGCAGCATACAAATTCTTAGGGTCATTCCGGAGGACCTGTTTGTAGATAGCCAGGGCGCGATCTTGATGACGTTTTTCCTGCAAAAGGGAGATGGGAACTCTCAAGAAAATGAACACAAGTAATCCTTGACTTACAACCATTTGTTTAGTGATCTTTCAAAGTTACGCTTACAATGGTCACAGCATCCCAGTCACCTGATCAAAATTTGGATACTTGACAACTGCCATATATTTACAGCACTGGCAGCATCCCTGAGTCATGTGATCACCATTTGTGATCTTCCAAGCCAGCTTCCAACAAACAAAGTCAACGGGGGAAGCTGGATTTGCCCAATGTGCACACAATTCACTTATTAACTCTATGGATTCGCTTAACAACTATGGGAAAAAAAAGGTCGCAAAATCGTGCAGAATTCTCTTAACTGCCTTGTTTAGCAATGGAAATTCTGGCCCCCATTGTGGTTAAGGACTAGTTTTATTTACAATATTTATCAAAATGTTTTAAGAATTTTTCTGGCTACTCAAGTAATGTAAAAATATATTAAAACATATTAATAACATATATTAAATATATTAAAACAGATGTCAAAATATATTACATGCATCCCACAATCAATATAAAAACTAATGTAAAATCCTTGGCAAAGAGAGAGAAGAACTGTCTATCCTCTCATTTCTTTTAAATTTCCAATTTCGTAAAAGTTTTAGTCTGTTGTTGTTTTAGTCTGTTGTTGTTTAGTCTGTTGTATCATTAATTCATAGTACATAAAAAGTAAGGGCTAATTAATGAGATCAACTTGTAATTTTGTATTATGTAAGACAATTTCCATTTCTGCACAAAACTCCCTCTCTATTTAGGAAGACCGTGGTATGGAAAATCCATTCTTCCAGCAGTCTGGGGATTTGAAAATCAGAATTAGACAAAAAAAGCAGTGTTCATCCATTGAAGCAGCTGCAAAAAAGATAGTGTAAAGATACAGAGTATTTACCTTCTCTCTGTCTCTGGTCGGTTGGTGCAGAGTCTGCAACCACACATTGCCCAAAGCCAACATAGAATAAGTGTCATTCTGTGTTGATGGTTGTTTCAATATTCGTTCAAATTTCTTCTGTCCTGGACCCCATTCTTGCTTGGCCAGGTGAAGATTGCCAATCAGGGACCAAGCATCAGGATGGTCCTGAAATTATATTCCAATACACTAAAATTCAGTTTAACTATAATAAGAAGTATTTATAGTTCAAAAAGATCCACCTCTCCCCGGCTCCAAAAGGCATCCCATAAAAGCTTTAAGAACTTTAGCAAACTTTGCTAAAATTTAAACTTTGCAAAAGTTTAAGGGAAGACAATTCAACAAGAGATGCTGTCCATGAGACATTGCATACACTATGAAAATGTCAAAGCCAGCAATGGAATACTGTATACCGGTATTTATTAAGTTAATGTCCTTTGTTTAAAAAAATAGTTAACTATGATTTGTTAACTGGCCATGGAAAACTTTTAGAATTCATGGCCTCAGATGTAAAATTGCTTTCTAAACAATGGCAAATTACTGACCTGATTGATTTGAAGTGCTTCTTTAAACCAGTCAGAAGCTTCATAAAAGTTTCCTTTATCTCTAGCCATAGCTCCTAAACGCAGGTAGCCTTAAATAAAGGGGAATAGATCTTAATGATCAAAGACTTATTTCCAGAACACTGTATCTTGTTTAATAATCCCTTTGAATGATGCATATTTGCTCTGCAAGACTTTTGCAATATTACTGCTGCACTAGATTGGGACAAAAGCAGAACACTTTAATTATAGTGCCAACCATCAGCTGTACTAGAGGGTAGAAAGAATCACACAATGATGCTAGTCATTTAGATGTCAAGTTAAAAAGAACACTAGCATGCCTATTTACACCAGCAAATCTTCCTAATGGTACTTGAGTCAAACACAAGATGCTTCAGACTGTCACAGAAATGTATTCTCATAGGAATCTATAAAGATGTCGAACAATAATTAGTATTTTCCTGTTAGGTTTATCTTTTAAAACAACTGCATATACTTTGCACATTTGAATTGAAAGAGGAAAAATTGTGCTTATAATGACAGTGTTTTACTGGCCATGGCAGCATATGTGATTATTTTCCTGATTTTCTAAATTTTATTAATCTTATTTTTAATTCTCGCTACGATTAAGGTCCACGCCTGTTCCTCTCCATCCAAACCCACAAGCCCCCTCCCCCCCAAAAAAAACTTTTCAGCTTCAGATGGTCAGTTAGAAGTTGAGCTGTACCATTAGATATTATCTATCAACATATTGATGATATGTGATACTATGCAATTGGCTAAGCTTATTCAGTGGTTTCATGCAGCTGATAAACAGAAATAGTGAGACCATAAACATCCTGCAAGCAGGGGATATAGCGGTTGATACTTTACCCCCTTGTCAACACTGACTCCAGCTGTCCGTGCAGAAGGAAAACCACCACACCCTTCATTCCCCAGCTCTTGGAGCCATTAGGGAAGGGTACCATGATTGATGGTATTGAAACTCACAGATCATGCAGGGCCATCATAACTGCACCGTCTCCATTCTAGCTTCACCAGATGCCATTTATAACTGCACTCACTGCCGTCTCAACACTATGCCCAAAACCAAAGCCAGACTGAAAATGCTTATTTCCAGGGACCTGTGGCACTATACCCCAACCACATTCTCCACAATTGTTCTTAAAAGAAACACTGGACAGGAATTATCCCACACGGTCCAGCAGTGGCTTTGTAACATACCACCATTTCCTTCAAGGCAGTGAGATTCTACCCCTAACCCAATGATTATATGAATTGAAGAGAAATTATTGCATAAATTATTTCTAATAGCAACTCAAAGCACAGATCTGTGAGATATCATAGTTTACAACAGTTGGAAAATATACACATGCAGCTATTTTCAATTTGAGGATTGCAACAAGGTTTCTTACAGTCAACATAATTTGGATGTTCCCTGAGGATGTTTTTGTACAGTTTCTCTGCTTCATGAAATTCACACATTGCTTCATATAATCTGGCTAAGTTGTATGACGTTGTCACTGAAATTGCATTGTAATAATGTTCATCGTGTTCCGCTTCTGCTTTAGCTCTATCCAGAGATGCCAAAAAGTATTTCTAAATGCAAGTATAAGAAGGGGGGGAAGTGTATTTATACGTATGTGCACATACCGTACATTATATATACATACACATTTGCACAAATTTGTTTACATGCACATCCAAGTTATAAATATATTGCATACAAACAGTAACAATGGTTGGGAAGTTGAGGTTCATACCTTTGCTTCTCCTAAGTTTCCCAGTCTGAAGTGGAGAGCACCCACATTATTTAAAATTTCTGGGGGAACATCAGCTTGTACTTTTTCCTGAAGTATTCGTGTTGCTGTGCCATAGGCTGAAAGAGCACCCTATACATTTAGAGACAGTGGAAGGATTTAGTGTAACATGTAATTGTTCAGCATGAAACAAGTCTACTTTACCCACCTTTTATATACCTGTATATCGGTCTGCTCAAGGATTTGGGCTAGCTCAATCCAAGCTTCCACGTCATCTGGATATTGTTCTGTCACCTTCTTTAAATGACCCTATTTAAAAAAAGCAACTTGTTACTTTATATAATTGATTTAGAATTTCCCTGAAAAAGTGCCACACGCTAAAAATAGTTTTCTGAGGCTGTTGTAACTTTGAACGGTTATTAAATGAATAGTCCTAAACTAAGGATTGTATGCAGTTTCTAAAATTCAGTATTCTGTAAATAACAACTTTTACATGTAGTGTAGCATTTGCTTTATAAGACAAATGTTCCCTTTTTAAAAACAAGTTCCAAATATCTCTAAATTTAACCATGACAGGAAAATCCCTCCTACTATATACCAGATCCAAAGGCAATACAAATTGAATATCAATTATATATGCATTTCTCAAAAATAACTGTCTCTGTGTTTGAGATTTCACCTTAAATTAAAAGAGTGACGAATTATGATTTTGCTCTGATCTCTTGAGACTTTCTGTACCTTTGCAATATCTCGTTTGTCTTGATCTTCTGAGGCAGCGTAGAGAGATCCAAGAATTTTCATGGTCTCATAATTGTTAGGGTAGGCTTTCAAAACTTTTTCAAAGCATTGTGATGCATTTTCTTTGTCTCCTCGGTAAATGTACATTTGACCCAGTCCAAAAAATGGTAGTACAAAAGATGAAGAGGCAAACTGTGTAGCTTGGTAATAATATTGGAAAGCTTGATCATAATCTTCCTAATAAAAGGAAGAACATAAGGAAGAAAGATGTGAAAACTTGGAAAACTCTTCGGAAAATAAGATTGCAAAACAGAGAGAGAGATATGTGAGGCATAATATACCTGGACGTGAAAAGACCTGGCCAGCTGGTAGCAACTCTCTGCTTGCATTGCTTCTACTTCTGTATTGTGAAAAGCATGAAGTGCCAAATGTTGGACCTTACCATAATCCTGTATAAAGAAAATAAGATTATAATAATAATATTTTTATAGTATTATATAGTATAGTCTAGACGGAAAGTGGGTCTAACCCCCAGCCCATGGGCTGCATGTGGCTAGTAATGCCACCCCTCAAATATAATAATAATATAAAATAATAAAGGAAGTTTCTTATTTATATAGATTAATTATATATTTTATATGTGGTCCAAGAAAATTCCTCTTCACTCAGTGTGGCCCAGGCAAGCCAAAAGGTTGTCCGCTCATGGTCTGAGGCATACTGAAATTCAAATCTTAGAAACCTTAGATTGACCATTTGTTACAAGTGCAGTAATTCATAATTTCCTGAAGTTATTGCTGCCTAGACAATCCTTAACCCTTAAAGTGTGACTTTTCAACTTCTCACTTAGACACACACACAAAAATCTTAATGAACCTCCTGAAGCCAGTCTGCAAATTTCACATCACTACAGAATATATACTTATAGCTTATATATTCCAGAGACTAAACTTGTTTTTACGTCCTTCATCATTTGCATTAGTGTGTCCTCACTTCTACAAGCTATAAAAAGCAAAATGCAACTCCATTTCGCAACTGGAATGATGAAAAATAAGAATGATTTCAGCCGATCCTGAATTAGTCTAGCATTATGAAACAGCTTGAAAAATTTCAGCTAGCAGCATAGCTCAAAACACACCCTTGTTATCTTACCTTTTTAAAGAAGAAGTGATTTGCCAAGTGATTTAACACCATAGGGTTACTAGGATCAATTGTGTAAGCTCTAGAGAGTAACTGGACACCATTTTTGATAGAATCCGCCTGAAAGGAATATTGATAGCTTTCATTCATTCTGAAGTGCATGTTAACTTGTTAGTTATTGTCTTTAAAAATTCAAGGGCTATGTTTTTTAAAACTGATTTCAGAATCCTGGTCATAACCTTGACTGGCCATGTGGATGGGTGCCACTCCCAGCAGAAAAAATAGCTTGTTTCACAAATGTGCTATGAAGATGAATGAGGTTAGATTGATAATGGTATATAAATTAGAAGTATAATTTATATACCATTCTAAAAAATGAGAAAACTCTACCATATGAGAAATTCACCTTCACAGCCAAGAACAGCAGTACATGATTCAAATGGAAAAAGTTTTATCTTTTCATGGCTGTGATAGTGGGCAGAGGAGTGCATGTCCAAGATTAAATGCAGGGCAAATCATCTTCATCACATTAAACCATGTTGGTAGGTAATGGCTTTTGCTGGAATTGTTTTAAAAATAAACCAATCAGCATGAACTTAGGAGCCATTTCTTGCTTGAGCTGTGCTTATAGGAGTAAATGTTAGCAAACCTAACATTTGATTATTTTATAACCACCAAAACTCATAGGTTAACGGCCTCAGCTTTGAACCGATTTTATTTGGTGTTTTATTTCAGCCCTATGTAACAAAATCTGTGAGACTACATTCCTTCCTCTGTGTTCCTGTGATGCAGATAGAACAGAAAAGCCACTCTAAAATAATCTGCTGCAATATCACAAGTCTGGAGAGGTTTAAGCATATACTAAGCAACCTTATAAAACCAATAGACTTTTGCTGGTTCCATTACTTCTATTTTAAGTGATTTATTCAGCAACTGTTTCTTCAAAATTAAAGGAGCTATACATTTATTAAAAAAAATAATCAGATCTTTATTTCAAATTGTGAAATGTCCATGGTTGCCCTCCTGCCACCCAAAAAAATATGACTGTAGCAACACAGGGTCTTGTGATACTACCCATTTTAGGTTAAACTCACTCACCTCTTTGTTATTTAGTTCCAGAACAGCCAATCCAACTAAAGCCCCCACACATTTGGAATTGAGTTCCAGTGCCCTGCTGAATGCCAGGCGAGCTTTCTCTAGCTTGCTCAGCTTTACAAAGCAATGGCCCATGCCCAGCCGAACCTCAGCTAGGAGACAAAAACAGTAAACACTTCCAATGTTTATTTATTTGAATTATATTTCTTTCAGGAACCATGGTGGCCTACATAGCATTCTCTCTATAACAACTTTGTGAAGTTGGTTGGGATCAAAGAACAAAAGGCCCAAAGTCGCTTAATGGTCTTTCATGGGTTGAGGGGAGGGTTTGAAACTGAGCCTTCCCAAAATCAACCTAACAATCTGGGTCACTACATTATGCTGGCACTGTCATTTATATTTCCTTCTTAACTTAAAGGTTCTCTTATTACTTATGTACTAATGACTCTGAAGCACTTTGCACATAATAGTAGGCATATTTCCTCAAGAGTTCCTATGTTCATATGCATAAATGGCATTTTTGCTTGTGAGGCTGTGTCAGGTGAACTCCAGAGAACACAAAATTCTTAATTAGATAATTACTCCAAAATCCTCATCTAAACTTTAAAGATTAGGTGGTACAGCACTTCTGGTTCAGTTTCCAACATATGGTTCAAAAACATGATAGGCATAAACACATGTCTATTACATCCACATTTTTTTCCTCTGAATAGTGCATGAATTTAGGACATTTATAACCCCATACATTCAAAGACATCTTTGGTAGATCAAATTTAAAACACAGTATAGCCCTTACAAAACCCCACAAAGTTCTTTAACTTCAGCTCTGTAAATTTCATGAGTGTTGGCTAAAATTTGAACCATAGAATAGCTCCTGGTTCCAGTAATCTCTATTATTCACCAAAAGCTGTTATTTAGGACACAGGTTCAGACACATTTTCTAAAACAGATAAAAAATTCCACAGGTGGCCAATATATAGTGGTTGCTGGGTAGAGACCAGAGAAACACAGATTCTATTCCTTTCTTTGTCAAGGATACCAGCTGAATGACTTTGGGCCAGTCACTGTCTCAACTCAAAATCACTGTTACATAAAATACTGACTTTCCATTAAGAGTAGCAGCTGGAAACATGTAAATGCAAGTAAATAAATAGGCACCACTTTAATGGAAAGGTAACAGCATTCTGTGCACCTTGATGTAGTCATGACAGCCACATGATGACAGAAATGTCTTTGGACAACACTGGGTCCCTTGCCTAGGAGGTGGAGATGAGCACTGTCCCCTAGAGTCAGACATAACTGAGCAGGGAAAACCTTAACCATTACCTTTTTACTGTGCGTGCTTTGCTTCTTACCTGGGCAGCCAGGATTAGTCCGCAGGGCCTTTTTATAATAAGCAAGGGCACCTCGGTAATCTTTCTTGTTGAACGAAATGCATGCTTTACCTATTAGAAAGGAGCAATAAAAGATGATAAATATCTCTAAAGTTTATGACAGACATCAGGAGCTCACAATTTACTAGCAGCAAATATGTTAAAAGAATAATAGAGTTTATTCCCTGAAAAAGATGGTTATCAAAAAACGTCAGTATGTCCCCATTTCCCTCTAATCCAGGGGTGTCAAACTCATTTTGGTCTGGGGGCCGAATACAGCTTAATCTGATCTCAAGTGGGCCGGGCCAGTAAACTCATTGCAAAATTACCTTGCCCCCCCCACCCCATTTCCCCTCCACCCTCTCTCCACACACCCTCCAAGTTTGGGAAGCACATTCCCACAGAAAACCCCCTCCCCAACCCTCCCCTTCCATTCCTCCAAATGCATGAAAATGTCCCTTCTCCCCAAATCCCCTTTCCTCCACAGGACCCCCCCAGGATTAACCCCCAAGCCCCCACTCCCAATTTTTTTTTAAAAATTGCAAAGCTTGGGGCTTTTGCAATTTGGGGGAAGGGGAAGAGATCAGCACTTTTTTTTTTTTTTTTTTGCAAAATCCTGGAATTATTTGGGGAGGGGGCGCCCATACATCAGGTGTGGGGAGGGGAGGTTCACTGTTGCTGGGCGAAGGAGGGGAGGAAAGGGGAGGCAGACTTTTTTTAATAATGCAGATTTATCCCGCGGACCATACCGAATCCCCAGGCGGGCCGCATCCGGCCCGCGGGCTGTATGTTTGACACCCCTGCTCTAATCCAATTGTCAACATCCTGTTTGTATTGGTTGTGCAGCAGATGCATTTCAAAATTGCTAATGCTCTATTTTTTATTGATACCACAAGGGCCGATAAAAGCCATAACCGGCTGTTGGAACTCTCCCCTACTTTTGCCATCTTAAACAAATCTCTGAGCTTCACAGTTTCTTTCAATAGGTTTTGTAGCAGGTCATGACCACTTTCAGCATGTGGTACTGCCAGGCTCTAAGTACTACGTAAGAGGAGGCAGTTGCTTCTTTTTTATTATTATAAGAAAAGCCATCCATTTCAGCTAACAATCTAAGCTAAGTAAGTCAATAAAAGTCATGATACGGGGTCTTTTTATTTTCTACTTTA
Source organism: Myanophis thanlyinensis (assembly GCA_017656035.1). Taxonomy (NCBI): domain Eukaryota; kingdom Metazoa; phylum Chordata; class Lepidosauria; order Squamata; family Homalopsidae; genus Myanophis; species Myanophis thanlyinensis. The sequence continues at coordinate 9,413 of JAEANM010001668.1, forward strand.
AATTCAAAGTCCAAAAGGAGCAAGAAACTAAAATTTCCAGCAAAAAAAAAAAGGCGGCTTATTTTGTACTTCAGCAACCTGCAGAAGAAGCTGCTGCATACCAAGGTGAAATAGTATATCCCTTGTATATCCCACAGATCACAATCTCTTAAGACTGCTGGGCTTAACACTGTTAATCTGCATTTATTTCTGTGAAGACAAAATACGACTGACTCACCAAGAAGGGCTGGAATATTATTGGGAGACTGATTGAGTACAAAATGAAACTGTGCATCTGCTTGATCCATCTTATCCCCCTCCAGAAGGCAGAAGCAGGCTCTTCCCAATAAGTGATTCTAGAAAAGCAGGAAATTGTCTTAATTTTTATTTCCAGGATAAATTACTACAAACCATTCTAAGCGATAAGAGTTTTGAAATCACACTCTCCTCCTACATTCTTATTTTGTCGTGTTGCCTAATTGCTTCAAAGGTTTCCTTGTCCTTCTCCTTTTACATCCACTTCTTTTCTATAGCAAACGATAGACAACCAGTGACCAACCAGGCAGAAATCCTTTATATGGAATTCCTGGAGCCTCTTCTCCTTTTTCAGTTACATGGCAAATTGTACCAGAAAAATGAAAATTTTCAGCAAGTAGAGATTTTAAAAGCTCTTGTTCGTATCTGTAACAAAGTTTTGATGTAAAAAACCTTTTTCATGCTTTGTATTTTTACATTACTCATAACCTTTTTTGTTGCTGAAAAAATGTTTGAAGAACTCAGAGAATAAATGTTATCCATCTGCTTTATTACTATTTCTCCAATATACAATGAATGTATACTTCTGAGTTATTTTTGTTCATTTCTTTGATTTATACCCTAGGTTTCCTCCATAAGCTAATGCTGGCTCCCTCCTTCAATATTTTGTTGACACAACCGTATAACATTAATAAATTGAAAGTAATTGGCTCAAAATCACCCAGAGACTTCCACAACTGAAGGTACAACTGAAGTCTTGATTCACTAATTTTATCTATTGACCCTGACTAATGCACTATAGTCCAATGGAGGGACATTGAACTTTTTGGATAACAGTGGGAGAAGAGATTGCCAAAACTCACTCACTCACTCACTCACTCACTCACTCACTCACTCTATCTATCGGAGAAGCAATGTCACTTAATCATAAGCTAGCCACTAGTCGAGATTTGACTACTAATGTAAATTAGGTAAACTAAACTATAAAAAGTCAGGGTTATAGAATATGGTTAAGGTACTTCTTTTGAGCCAGTGTGATCCATGAAAGCTCCACTTTTGGACACCACAATAAACCAAACAATGTGACTTAGCTTGTTATCTGAATGCAATCATATCCTGCATTAAATGTCTTTCTTTTAAATGAAACATACTAGAAAACCTCTTATCTAATAAGAGAGATTATTTCAGTGTGATATAGCTAAAACAAACATCAGTATCTTCATAATAAGTTGATTGATCTTACCTGATCATACATGATAATTTTATCAGCCATAGTGTACAACAGTGTAGCTTGGGTAATAAGCTCTTTCTTGTTATCTTTATTCTTTTCTTTCCGAGCCTGCTGTACATAGTAGGCTGCTAAAGTATCTAAGCAAGTCATCTGATCTTTTTCATGGTCTCTATAATCCAGGTTTCCATCTATGCGAGCAGCTTCTAATAGTTTCACAAAGTCTTCCGTTTTGCCTTGTTTGTAATATTCCAGCTAAAAAGTAAACGAAAATACATTTAGCAATCTCCTATTAAAACCACATTCATAAAATATGCATAGCACATAAAGTTAAGCAATTACACATTAATTAAATTATGACAAGAAATTGGAGTTCTGGGCTATATCTGTAACATGTCATCCTTTTCATTGCTGATGGATAGTTGTGCGTGCATGTGCGCATGTATATGTATACACACACACAGTTTTATTATGTGAATAATCTCCCACTCATACAGGAGTGGGAAATCCATGGGCTGCATACAGACCCAGTTCCATTTTTGTGAGTATAAGAGCCACCTCAAATCATGCCACTAATTTCTGCAAGAAAAGCACCAATTTTAGTGGCATAATTGTTCATATTTGAGATGGAGGTAAAATAAGAGATAGTGTAAGTACACTAAGTTTATTGCTTAATATATCTAATTTTTTTCTTGAACTTCCCTTTCCACTGCAAAACAGACCAAAGTCTTTGACCTCACCACTCTGGTGATGTAATATATATATATTTTAAAGAAAAGTCTAGGCTTTATTGCAAAAATGTTGCTACTAAAATAAATACAGATATTCCATTCAAATCTTCCACAAATGATTACCTTGAAGAGGGAACAGTAATATATACTTTTACATTACCTTAAGTCAAAGAAAGTTATCAATGAACTAAAAAATAATCACCACTATGAACTATGCATGATCTTACAGCATAAATAAAATAGAGCAAACTGATATGCAACTGACCGCTAAGGCAATCCATATGTGCAGCTGAGTATGTTCCTGTTTCAAAATGCTTATAACTTCATCCCCCTCCGGTAACTGATCGAAGTCAAGCTCAATGACCTAAAAATCAAATAACATTCATAATTCAATATTTCATTAGTTATTAGGGCACATACAATAAGATCACAAAGCAAAAACTTTAAAAAAGTAATTCCCATTACATATATTTCCTAACAATATGTTAAGCCGCCTGCTTGACTAAAATTATTTAAAAGAGGATTTCTGGAGTTCTAGAGATCAGCAGCATCTCATTCAGGATAACTTTTCTACTCAGGAGCACACAGAAAAATAAGGCTTTCATTCATTCAACATAAGGACTCATTCACAGAAGCTGATTACTTTCCAATGCAGAAGAAACTTCTCCTGTACCAACCAAGTAGACATACACATTAAGGTACATCTGCAAAGTAACAGTAAATCTAAGGTAAAAAGTGTGATCAAAGTCAGTGGAATTCCTGGTAAGCTTGTGGTAGTTTTTCTACAACCTGGAATTACGGTAGTTTGAACAATTCTGTTAACAAGGCTATTATAGGTAGCCTGCAAAAATCTAGGCGATCAGTAAGACAATGGCAATGAAGAGTCACTGAAAACCTTTTTTTTAACCATGTAATGGTCATCTAGATTTTTGCACTTAGTTCTTTTTTTATTTAAGTTTTTTCCAACATTTTATCTCAGTTCTAGGAGCCCTGTCCTTTTTGTTTTTTAGTTTTGTCTACAATACTCCTGTTCAAGAAGCGAACAGGTGTCACTTTGCTGAGCTCTCAACAATATTGGTCAGATACTACTGCCTTCAGAGATGAGATAGATTTTTTTTTTACACAGAGAGGCTGAGACAGTTCCTAAATGATCTTGCATTCTTCTCTCTCTAAATAGCACATCTAGCAAGGCAAAATGACAGTAACAGCAGTGACCTCCGTGTACCCAAACAAAGAAAAGTTAACACTGATAAAAGCAGACTCAAGATCCATATGGCCTAATGCCTTATAAAAATATTTTTATGCCTTCATTCCCCCACCCTCTCCACAAACTTATCAGCTGCTTAAAGGAAGCAACAAGTTAAGGGGATAGCAAAACTGCAGAGTTCTGCTGGCAATAGGTGTGTATGCACTTTTGTTTGTTTTGCTTTTAAGTCAGTTTCTGGTCACTATATGGACCACTCCACGCAGTTTTTTAGACAATCTTTTAGTTCAGTGGCTGACCATTCCTTTCATCTCTGGGTTGAGGGAGAGGGACTGGCTGCAAGTGACGCCTAAAACAGGAGAAAACTCAAGTCTCCCGACTCCTAGTTCAGGATTTTTAACCACGAGACCGAACAGACTCTGGGCATTCGTATCTATATATGCAAGCAACGCATACAAAATATTAGTGGTAGCAGATGCAGTTAACACCAACTCCACAGCAGCTCCAAGGGAAGCGGGTGGGATCTCCAAATTACACTGCTTTCCCCCCCGCAAAGCGACTTCAAACGAACACGGACCCACCGAAAGCGAGCCAAGGGGGCGCCCCGCATCAACTCACCTCGTCGGTATCCCGGAGGGGGATCTCAATCGAGCCCCGAGACATGATGGCGAGTGGCAGCGCCGCCGCTCCAGCTACGGGGGGGGAACCGCTACAGTCCCCTAAACACTTCACGCCGCCAGCCTCCCGCCCGTGCGGCCGTCTGACCAACAGCCCCACCGCCGTCGCCGTCCGCGCAGGCGCTGACGAGCCTCAGCCTCGGAAGCATGCGCGGAAGGCGACGCGAAAGAGGGCGACGCGCGGTGTGTGTGGGGGGGAGGGGAGGGGAGGGGAGGGCAGGGCAGGAGAGGGAAGAAACGGCGAGCAGGTTCTTTCCCCTCTTCGATCTTCTCCTGCTGCGCCGGGCTGCAGTCGAGTAGTGGAGTCCTTGGGGTGGGGCGGGGTGGGGTGGGGGGAAATAGATGGGGCTTATCTATAAATATTTACACCTCCTCTCCTTGTTAAAGAGAGGGGAGAGGGAGAGGGAGAGAGATGGAGTATTTGCCTGAATTTGTCTTTAATTAGCTGTTTAAAAAGGAAGAGTCGGTATAGCCCAGTCTCTACAGCGCTAGCTTAATACATCCAGAAAGAAAAATAAATCTAAAAACTTACTAGTAATTAGACATTGCTTAAAGTATTATTGCCCCTGCAGTACTGTGTTTTATAATTTGCCGAATGAGTAAATGAAAGGGACCGTAAGGTTATTTAAAAACAAAAGCTGTGTTTTAGAATAACTTGCTAGCACGGATGATGTTACTTGGTTAAGGGTAATGAAATGTCTGCAAGAAAACAAGCAAGGACCCCTCATTTCAACCCTGAGCTATAAATATTCTTTACTGGTAACTTGTAAACTTTGGATGTTATCTTCATGTAAAGAACAGTATGTTCAGATATAATATAGATGATGCAGGCTTCCATAGAGTTGCTGATAAGAAAAATCCACACAGCAGCAGTTCAAAAAACATGGAATGAATCAAACTAAACTGTTTCTATTTTTCCTAAAGTCTGCCTTTGTTAGGAATTAAAACAGCATAACTGTTGGTGGAGCAGTTGAGCCATAAAAATACTTCTGACCAACATGCTTCACATACTGCTTCCAAAGATGTATTATTGTAGTTGCAAGATTAAAGCCCTCACTAATACTTAATTCAAAAACTAATCCCTGATTGAAAATAGGAATGATTTACCTAGTATATCACATTCCTATTTGTATCTTGAAATTTCTATTAATCCATATAGTGTCACTGTAATAGTATTATTTACCCTTCTAATCTTCTTTACTCTCCCTTTTACTAGTTGCTTTGCATATACACTAAGTCCATTTATACTGGAGATAAATTCCTTGTGTATCTAATCACACTGGACCAAATAAAGTATTCAATTCAAATGTTGGAAAATAGGATTGTTAAGTAGGCTTTGCAAAAAGATTTGTAAATAGAATATGTGAAGTGCACAGATATATAGAAAACTCTTAATGCTTTGCAGGCATCTAGTGGCTATTTGGATTTTTTTTTCATTCTAGATAGTAGCCCTATTCAATTCAATCCTTTATTGTCAGTGCACAACATGTGTGCAGCAAAATTGAATGAGCCTCCATTGGTACAATCACACAAAGCACAGCATACAGAATACATTCAGATACAGAATACATCTCCAGACTTATAAACAAATCCCTAACCGAGGAAATGCCCATGCTGGCATATTTACACACACACACACACACATATTAGTCCACCGGTATGTACATTTTGCACTGTCACTGTGAGTCTTAAATCTAGTCGTGGTGTTATGTGGCATTTAGAAGTTAGCCCATGGATAGAAGCTGTTTTTCAGCCTATTTGTCCAGCTGGCTATGCTTCTGTATCTCTTGCCCGATGGTAGACGTATGAAGAAGTGCTGTCCAGGGTGAGAGTCATCCATGAGGATTTTTCTCACTCTGTTGAGATAGCGGGATCTGTCTGTTTCCTCCAGTGAATAATACAATGGGATTATAGTGGTTTTCCCATGTTCAAGTTTCAAAAGACAAAAAGACCAAAACACCTCCCCACTAGCAAGCATAGATTAATTCCTAGATTAACATCAGACAAACAATCAAGAAATAAAAAATACCTCTATAGGGAGCCCCTCCCTTAAAACATTCTTCATTCTTAATATTAAAAAGTAGGATAGAATATTTTCCCTAAAGGAAAAGAAGGAAAAATAATCTTGACAAAGGCAATAACAGCCCTTGTCTTCCCGCCATAGGAAAACAGCCTCAAGAAAAGTTTGAAGAGGCTGGTCTTTAGGAATGCAGATTGTGTATCAATTCAGAAAAGACTGGGCCAATATATTCATAAGCAAAGAGACTCCAAATAAGCAACACAATTAGACAAGCCAAAGCTGACAAGAGTAGCTCAGACAAACAGGATTCACATTTCCCCTTTTCCCTGTAGAACCAGCCATAACCCCTACATCAGGCATGTCAAACATGCGGCCCGGGGACCACATGCGGCCCATTGCAAGTGCATCTGCGGTCCGCACAGACGATGTTTTACATGCCACCTTGGATCCTTGAGCAGAAAGATGGGGTAAAATATTTTAAATCAATAAATAAAATTAAGTAAATGAGTAAACAGGAAGGAGAACCCTACATGCTGTCCTGAGTTCACTGTTGAAAAGGCAGTCTAGACATGTAACAAATAAGCAAAAAAGCTTCTGAGGCTCCCTGGGCAAGTTGCAAGAGAAACACCTCTCTCCTGGAGCGACAGCAAACTCCTCCTTAGCCTGGTCAGAAGAGCCAGTTAGGCAAGGCTGGTGCTTGTAACCTGACCCGCACCACTGGTGTTCCACTGTCCCAAGAGCAAGATGAGTTGCCCTCCGAGGTGCCAAGGGCAAGCCCAGCCACTGTGGCCCAATTGAAGAGCGTGCGCCCCTCATCATAACTCAAATGTGACAATATGGCCCTCAGGGTACTCTGAGTTTGACATGCCTGCCCTACATGACCCCATAGGAATCTGGCAATAGCCATTAAAACTTTAAAGGACACATTCTTACACAGGAACAGGCATCTCAAATCACAAAGCCACAAAGAAAATATAAAAACTCACCCACGCTCAACCCCATTTTGTCAGCCACCCCAGAAACATGCTGTTGTCATTGAAATTTCTGGCATCCAAATAAATAGAGACCTCTTTCCTGCAGCCAGCATCCCATTTTATTTCCAACATCTTTCTCTCGAATTGGAACAGGACCGGATTTTCTTCTGACACTCCATTCAAGGAACTAATACATTTTATTAAATAGGATGATTCATGAGGCAACAATGTGGGTCAGAAGAGTGCTTTATTTCAAACCACAGTTAAACACAGCAAAGAAATAACCAGCAACTTCGTTTGATAGCTCCGCCTATTTATACGGGAGCTGTCAAATGTCTTAACCAATCAGGAGCCTCAGCTTTCCCACCTTTTTCAGGCACTCTCCACTTCTGAACTATACAATATACAACACACCTCCCCTCTTAGAAAACATATTGGCCAATCCATGGTTACGCCGTGACATAGTCACGCAAGTGTTTCCTAGCCCTGGTTGACCTGCACAGATCAGTTGACTCAGCAGCAGTGACCTGTTTGGATATGTCTGCCACTGCTCAGCCCCCGGAACCAACTGGATGACTACTCGGTGTGCTGAGCCCTCACCGGGAAGATCACCACTGGAGCAATCTGGATGTTTGATTAAGTAACCCTCTATCAGTTCGGGGCTATTTCTTGTGTTTATTATTCATTCATTTCTGTTTTCCGTGTCTTCCTTGGCTATTTCGGTTTGGGGTTTTTCAATGAGGGGTCGCATTGGTCCCAGTGTCTCCTCCAGATTTGTCTGTCCATCACCTGCAAGTGATAAGACTGTGGGCCTGTCATTGCTGTTATTGAAGCAGGGATCCATAATGGTCCATCTGCATAATTCTTAGCATACACTGGGTCCCCTACTACAAACCCCTTACTGCTATCATGAAGGTCTGAAACGTTCTCTTGGCATATGTGGGGTGAAGGTGGTCTAACTTGTTCCTTAGTTTCCTGCCCATTAATAACTTTTGGGACTCTTCTCTGTGGCTGCATGCAGGGTAATATGCTACACTAACAAGAGAGTGTCTATTTTATTTTGCCAGTCTCCGGGGCCCATGTGGACTAGGCCTCTTTTGCTATTCTAACCATATGTTCCACTTGACCATTACTGGCCAGATGAAAGGGCGTGACTAATGTGTGTCTGACCCCTAGGTCAGCTAGGATTACTTTGAATTTGATTGCTGTAAACTGAGGCCCATTGTCGGACACCAAAACATCCGGCAATCCATGCATGACAAAAAGTTGCCTTAATGCCTTTATCACCACCTCTGCATTAGTCGATGGCATCTGAATGATTTTGAGCCATTTCGAGAACGCATTCACTACAATCATGAAGGTTTGCCCTTGCATTGGGCCCACTAAATTGATGTGTACCCGTGTCCATGGGCCCCTTGATGTTTCACACTCTTTTACGGAGGCTGTGGGGGGTGTCAGCCTTGTCTCTTAACAAGGTGTGCAGGTTGCCACCCACTCCTCTATTTCCCTATCTATTCTAGGCCACCAGACATAGCTTCTGGCTAGTGCCTTCATCTTAACTATGACTGGGTGTCCTTCGTGTAACAATTCCAGCACTTTCCTCCTCAGCTCTCTTGGAATTACAACACGTTCTCCCCACAGTAAACGGCCCTTAAGAACTGAAAATTCCTGTCTCCTTGTGATAAATGGTTTTAAATCCTCCCGCACCAGTCCGGTGGACCAGCCCCTTCCCACCCAGCTGATAACTTGAGCCAATGTCTGATCTGTCACAAAGTACTTTGCAATCGTAGAGGTGGTCAATAGAGTTGTCATGAAATCCTTGATCAAAAGGATAGGAATCACTAAAGTCTTGCACTTTAGTAGGAAGGGGGCAGCGGCTTAAGGCGTCTGCATGTCCCAGGTGGCGTCCGGGTCGATGGATGAGTTCATAATTATATGCCACTAGGAATACAGTCCATCTCATAAATCTTGGTGACAGGATTTGTGGAGTTGGCCGGTTGCTGGCTAGTATTCCTAGGAGGGGCTTGTGATCCGTGACTATTCGTGGAAACGTTTTACTCCCGTGACTATAGCCAAAGCTTCCTTGTCAATTTGGCTATAGTCCCTTTCTGCAGGGGAAAGGGTTCGCGAATTACAAGCTATGGGAGCCTCCCTGCCATTTGGCAGTTGATGACAGACGCCTGCACCTATTCCAAATGGTGAGGCATCACAGGTTAGCACTAGGGGAAGCTGCAGGCTATATTGTATCAAAACATTATTGGATGTCAAAAGCTGTTTGACAGCTGCAGCTTCCTGCTTGCCCCATATCCAAGGTTTGTTTTTTTCTAATAATCTATACAAGGGCTCAGCTACGATTGCTTTATGGGGCAAGAACATACTGTAAAAATTTAAGATTCTCAAGAATGATTGTAGCTCAGCTTGTCGGTGTGGAGGCTTCCCTAATGGCCTTTGCTTTCTATGGGGTGTATACTGGCAGCATCTATGAGATAGCCCAAGAACTCGACTTGGCTGGCCCCTATCTTTCACTTCTCTTACTTCAATTTTAATCCTACGTCCTGTAATTTCCTGAAAACTTCTCTTAGGCTCTGTTTTTGAGGATGCTGACACCAGGACGTCATCAAAGTAAGGGACGATTGTCAGGGTTCCACACAGTATCACAACTCAATCAGAACTCCAAAAAGACGAAAGTCTTTAGAATAAGATTTTATTGAAGACATTGTATTGGTAACGTCTTAACCAATCAGGAGGCTCAGCTTTCCCGTTTTTTTAGGTGCTCTCCACTCCTGAACTATGTACAATATACAACACATTTTAATTTTGTATTCTATATAAACCATAATCCTCAGAAAATTTCCTCATGTTTTTATCCTTTCTTAAATCTTATTTTGAATTTTTCAACTTTTGGTAGAAAAAGTAAAAAATAACAATCTGGTGACATAAATCAGTTGAATTCTAATAATGAAAGATGCTTGTTAATATGATGTTATATCTAAATTGGAATTGGACATTATTTTGGACTTGTATATATCATTTTCTGGGAAATTACAGTAAATCTTTATGGGGAATACTAATGTGGATATGCATATGCATACATAATTATACACATTGTACTTTATGTTAACATTTCATTTACTTTATATTCTAATTGAAGAGACAAATTAATTCTAATTACCAAAAGGAAATGTTAACATAGAGTATGTATATATGTTTCATTTAAGATTTTTAAGTTGAGGTTGGGCTGGATTAATAAAGTATAAGTGCATGTCTTGAGATGTGGCAAAATGATTGAAATAAAGTTTAAAACTGCAAAAGAACCATGCAAATTGTGTCAGAAGAGGGCAGCAGTCATACTGTCAGAATAAAAACTGTTTATTTTTTTAAGTATCTTGAGTCTGGCCATTTAAGCTTTAACCCAAAATAGATTAAATTTACCAGAAAAATAGAATTTAATCTAATAACCAGTTAATATAATTAGCACTAAACATAAAATCCTATTATGGTGTCAGCTGCATATAAAAGGAAAGAGCTTTATTTATATAGATTTATAGGCAACCAAATCAAAAACCACTATGATATAAAATTAAACTTAAAACTTGCAATATAAAATTACTTGCAGTGAATTGGGAAGAAAAGTAGGCACAAATATCAATTATACATCATCCACAAGATCAAGATCACAAATCATTTTTTCCTCTGCCTGTTTGAAAAGCCAGGTTTTTATAGCTTTTCTGAGAGCGAGCAGAAGTGGGGCCAGACAAGTCTCTGGAGGGATGATGTTCCAGAGGGCACAAAATAATAATCAAAGAAATCCTGGCTCCAGGATTCCATTCAAAGACACGGTTAATCATTGGACTGCACCTGCCTTCTGGAACACGCCATAGTGCCTGAGATTAAATTGGCCTAACTCTGCTCACCTTTTATGAGACTGAATATCTGTTGTTTTCCCAAGCATGGAGGTTAGAAGAGTAATTTAGCCCACATTCTTGGTTTACTATATCTTCAGGAGTCCCTTTGTATTGCAGTTGGTTATGGAATGTATTTTTATATTGTAAAGGTTTATATTTTTTAATCTTTGTCAACTGCCCAGAGTCACATTTGTGAGATGTGTGGCCATTTAAATCAGTATAAATAAACCTGAAAAAAAAAAACACAGTATTTTTTCTCCAAAGTATTTTTTTTTTTTTGATACACAATACAGTATTTTTTCTCCAAAGCACCTGAAGGCAAGGCAAGACAAGAAGCAATGGATGGAGACTAATCAGGGAGAGAATTAACTTAGAACTAAGAAAAAATTTCCTGACTGAACAATTAATCAGTGGAATGACATGTTTTTAGAACTTGTGAGTGCTCCAGCGTTGGAGGTTTTTAAGAAGAGTTTGGACAACCCTTTCTCTGAAATAGTATAAGGTCTGCTTGAGCAGGGGTTTGGACTAGAAGACCTCCAAAGTCCCTTCCAACTAGGTTATTCTGTATTTTTTGTGTAATTTTTTTACAGGTTGCTTGCATTTATACAAATGTATGTATGTATATGTATAAATAATATTTTTATATGGCCAACTAATGCCCATTCATCAAGATCTGAAAAAAAAAAGTCCTACAGAGATTAGAAATTGTTCTGAAAAGTTCACAACATTTGACAAAATTATCTTGGCAGGCTTTGTTTTATATAAGTAGTGTTTTAAATATAAGCAATTTTATATAAGTGACTGGAAACAGCAACTTTTACATGGAAAATCTGATTTGTCAGTGTGTACACACTGTGCCAAGTCATAATAAAATTATTGTATTGGGTGTTTTTGGATTAACGTGGTCATGAATCCAGACACCGAGACTCATAATCCATAGCTTAATTATGTTTATGGTGCTGGGTAAGCAAAGGAAATGAGATTTATTTATGACAATTATTTTATCATTTATTTGAATGCATAAGCCACTCATTTCCAATGGTCTTATGCTTATTTAAGAAGTCTTGATTTATATCTACCTGATGCGAAATGCATAGTATGTTTATTATATTTATCTGTTTATTATATTTATATTTATTTATTTGCATCCTGCCTTTATTATTTTTACAAATCACTCAAGGCAACGAACATATCACACCCAACATACTTTCCTCCTCCTATTTTCCCCATAACAACTCTGTGAGGCAGGTTGGCTGAGAGAGAATGACTGGCTCTAGTTTACCCAGCTGGCTTTCATAGCTAAAGCAGGATTCAAACTCATGTTCTTCTAGCTTGATGCCTTAACCACTAGACCAGACTGGCTCTTATGGTATTATCTCTATTTTTTTGGGCTTAACTCTGGTTACCCTTAAGTATCTAGTAAAAGACAACCAGATAATTTAGCTAGTTGTTCAGAGACACTAATTAGAATTCCTAATTTTAACTGTTGATGATTACAATTATATTGCTTGATTGTATTGCATAGCTCGCTAAATTGTGCAGGCAGAGAGATCTGGGTACTTTGTATTTTTTTTATTTTATACAGTGTCCAAGCTGATAAGGAGGGTTGTAGGTCACAAAACGAGCCTGAGCTTTCAGAAAAATCATAAATGCATGATTGAAAAAAGGAGTGGGATATAATGACAAATATTTTAAATATTTAAATATTTCAAAATATGGTGCGGAGAAGCAAGTTCAGACTTGTTTTTCATCATCACAGGGGGCAAGTCAAAAAATAATGGTTAAAGTTACTGGAAATGAGGTTTCAATTAAAGGCTGGGGAGGAACAGTTTACAACATAGTCCTTTCAACAGTTCCAAGAAGGCTCCACATCCATTTGCACCATTCAGATGACTCTTGATGACATAGATGGCCTCTAGGTAGTCTTAACAACTCACTAGAAGAATGCAAATGACCAATTGTCTGCAAGGAGTATAAATCTTTCCATTCTTCACCATCCAGTCAGAGATGAAGAAGCTTCTTGAATGAGAAGCAAAATGTTTTCAAAGAAAAACCAGAAAGTCCAATTGCTTCTTGAAAAAGCACCTTTGGGATAGTTATGGCCTACATGACTTGAGAAACTCCATAGACATTTGGGGAGGAAAAAGTCAGTCAGAAAACACCCAGTCAGAGTGTTTTGAAACACTCTGGCAATAGTCAGAAAGGTAATGGCTAAATAACTATTTGCTGAGACACTATTAATTTTGAGTTGTTAATTGATTCATCTGTTAAACAAACTGATTGAAAATGAACTATTTATATAACAGTAATAAATGGGCAGGCTGAACGTAAGTAAACTTGACTAGACACCAGAGATTTTAAAAAGCAATTTATGTTTCAGATTGAGTCGAAATAGTATTTAAACCACTCCTGTTTCTCTGAGTTTTGAATTAAGGGCAGCTATTTATAAGAAAAAAATATTCATTTTAAAACAATTTAAAGGTTACATGGCATATTTTTAGAATATTTACTTTTTAAAAAAAAATACATTTTTCATCTTTCAGTGGTTAAGTAAAATAGGAAGGGGAAAGAACATAAACAATAGCGCAAAGATAAACCCTTCCATCCGGGAACATTTAATCAAATATATATTTTTCATGATTCCAAGGCTTGTGTTATCTATATTATGGATATTGTTTTTGAGTTGCATCTTTGCCTAGCATTGGGCATAATTCATTAGAAAGAGAATCTATTTTTAAAGTACAAAAAATGTAAATGAGTGCACTTTGTAATTTGAAAGGCTATTTTTTAGTGTTATTCTCTTGGGCTGACTCATTGTGGCATTAATGACTCTCCATAGAACAATGAAATAAGGTAGTGTTGTTAATTGTGATTTTACATGTATGGAATTGTCCATATTATTAGGACATTTGACTTTAACCCCAAAATGCTTCAACAATGTGAGAAAGTGAAGCTCATTCGACACTGGCAGTAATGGTTTTACTTCATGTGCATTTAACAGTAATCTTGATATAACTTTTTTCATTTTTAGTGAATGCCATGAAACAGAACAAGTGGATGAAACAGAACACATGGAACAAAATTCCTTTGAAGAAAAGATGAAAAATTGAAACTTATTTAAGTAAAACAGTTTTTAAACATTAATGCAAATGTTAATTCAACCTAAGAAAAAGACCAAATCTGAGAAACATCTGATACATCTGATACCATGTTAATAAAAAGGGGAAAGACATTAAGTCATATCAGATATTGTTAAGAGTCTGGCATGAGACAGAACTGTTGTATTAAATATAAAAATAAATCTGAGCTGTAAAAGGAAAATCTGATTGCTGCTATAAAGTTTGAAAGAATCGGCTCATATGATTATGAAATACTTCTGTGAGACAATTGGAAATAATGAAATATTCAAGACTTGATGAAAACACTTCAATCCAGATTTCTGAAAATAAAAAGGATAGTTTCTGTTTTAAGAAAATATTAAATTCTATTTTAAAAAAAAATACAATATCATGCAAGTATTGTTTCAAATTATTGTTTCAAATTCAACAGGAAATCAGAAGTAACTTCCTTTCCTGCTGGTTTTTCACACATCCATCCATAGTGTCTACTTGTGGCACCTCTCCCTCATGGCAACTGTGCTCCTGCCTGAACTCTGTAACTGCTGCCCAGCACAATCTGCACTGGGCGCGCATGCACGCACACACACACACACCAGTATCTGTGCAATCAACCATTAGCCTACTAACCTGGGACTCCCACTCTTCCTGCTTAATTTAAATCAAACAGTTCTGAATTAAGTAGGTCTGCTATCAGACTATTAAGGCTGCCATTGGTGGAAACCCTACTTAGATAATAGATAAAACAAGTGAATTAACTTTCCAACAAATTGCAGCAAGTAGCAATTAGGCTACTTAGAGCTGTCTGTCTGTGCAGGTAACAGGCCCTTTGAAGTAGGGGTCTCCAACCTTGGCAACTTTAAGAGTTGTGGACTTCGACTCCCAGAATTCCTCAGCCAGCAAAATTCTGGGAGTTAAAGTTGCCAAGATTGGAGACCCCTGCATTAAAGGTTAACAAAATATGGTATTCCATTGGTTTCACCCTGGAGAAATGCTGGGTGTAATTCTCAAAGGGCTTGCAGCTGTTTCTGAAGTATTTTATAGTACAGCAATATAGGAAAAACTTCAGGGATGAGGGGTTCATCTATGCTAGGATGGGATGTTTCTAAGGTTAGAAGAGGAGTCTTAGATAATCTGTGATCTACAGTATTTACGGTAAGTCTTAATCATTTTCAGAGTGATGCTGGATTCTGGGAGCGTGGGACAGGTCTCTCAATGTTTTCTTGCCTGCTAGATAGATTTTACTTTTCCATGGGAAAACTATTGTCTAGCTATCTTCCCCTTTTCATTAAAAAAAACCCAATTTATAGAGATAGAGCCTTCAGATAAAGATGAAAAGCCTTCCACCAGCCCATCTCGCATGGGCGGTGATCAGAATTGCTAGGTGTACATCATTAGTACATCGATATAGACTGTAGAGAGAGCAGACATTCTCTTCTCTTCCGACATGGCTTTTATCTCCAGGATTATTTGTGAATGCTGTAGTTTTACAAGTTAAAAAAGCTAGATTTGGACAGTGTTTGAAAGCTTAATTAATAATCAGCCCCGTTATGTTTCTGAACTAAAATAAAAACAAAAACCATGATGCTGCAGAAAATAGAGCACTTCCTATTTTCTCCACTTGAATCCAAGCGTGGGAAGGTTATGCATGTAAGGAGACAATGTCCAGACTTCTCCCCTGTGACTAAGGAAGAACGGTCTTACAATAAAAGCCCTGTATGGAAATAAGGGGTAGGAAATGTAGCTCACTGTATATTTATTGAGAGAAACCAACTTTGGGATCACTGTTGACTGCACAGAGTTAATAAGGATAAGAATAGGTTTATTTAGATAGAATATATTTGGGAATGAGTCTTTTTTCTTTCTTTTTATCTGTGCTTTTATTTTTATGTTTACATTTCCCTGTATTCTAATGGTCATGATTAAAACTGTATTTGTTTAGTCTACAGAACTAAAAAGTTAAAACAATTCAACTGTTATTTTATTTATTACACTTTTATCCCACCTTTATTATTTTTTAAATAAATAATTCATGGTGGCAAACTTATATAATACCCCTTTCTTCCTCCTGTTTCCTCCACAACAACCACCCTATGAGATGAATTAGACTGAAAGAGTGAATTGCCCAAAGTCATCAGCCAGATTTCAGGCCTCAGCCTGGACTGGAATTCACAGAGTGCTGATTTCTAGGTCAGAATCTTAACCTTTATACCAAAGTGGTTCTCAATGAGTATAGTAGAAGCAAAAATCTTCTTGACATGGAAATAATATATTCTATTGGTTTTTAGTTGCTCAAGAATGTTCAGTGCATGAAGATCATGACAAAAATACAGGACAGGTGTTTGAAAATGTTTTTTCCAGGAAAAGATTCAATATGGTAACATCTGCCTTTCCATATAAGCTTTAGTTTGTTTTAGTGGGCTGAATTTTTCTGCAGGTGTAGTTTCCCTTGCCAAGCGGCATTCCAAGACTTATATAATTATGTGTGTGTTTACATGTATGTACACATGCATGCTTTAGTTTGGTTTGGGTTTTTTTCCTGTTGCTATATCCACACACATTTTTCTCTCTTCTATGCACACGCACATCAACAACTTCGATGTCCTTTGGCCAGCTCACTATAATAACTCCTCTTCATGGCTGTCATCAAGTTGTATGCTATGAGTGAATGAGACATTGAATCTTTGATCTACCTGACATTGAGGACTTTGTTCTGTTTCCGGTCTTAAATCACACAAAAGCATACCTGATTGTATGCCACAACTAATAAACAACCCCCCTGGCTGAGAGCCCAGAATGCTATCTCAATGAAACCAAGGTATGATAGCAACTCATAGATTTTCTGAAGGCCTTCCACACAGCTAAGTTAGTAAACAGTTGTTTCCTGCAAAATTCCCCTTTCTTCGCTTCCACCTATAAGCTCTCCGGGAGGGGCTAATCATTATCCACTTGTATTCTATTTTCTTCTCAGCTTCCGAAGCTGCTCCCTCCTCCTCACAGCCCTATGCATACGCACGTCAGGGACAGCCTCCTTCTGTTCTTACTCACTGCTCCCTGACTCAGATGACCACCTGGTGGCCAACAGGCCTCTCTAGTCCCCGCTCTGACTCCGAATACCCCCCAGAGTCTTCCTCAGCATCCAGGGCAGTCCCATAGTGTTCATTGCTGTCAGATTCCACCAACAAATTAGCTGGCTGCTGTTGGGCCACAACAGACTTTGGGATGTCATTGGGACTGGAAAAGTGGCCAAATGGTAATCAAGAGAGGAAAAGTAGTTTTTTTTTTTTTTTTTTTTTTTATAAATTTTTTATTAATAATGACAAACAAAACATAAACAAAAAAGAAACAGTAAAAAAATTAATATTACACCACGTG
>JAEANM010001669.1:2060-26871 GCA_017656035.1 Myanophis thanlyinensis
GTTTGGTGGGTGGTTGGTCGGTAGGAAGGAAGGAAGGAAGGAAAAAGTAAAACAAACACCATCCACCTGGGGGCATATAAACACTAATACAATTTTATGAAGAAAATCAGACATTTTGGAAATTCATATTTAAGGCTGTGGTTTAAAACATTTATTTTGATGAAAACATAAGGAAAAGTTTTGTTAATATAATGAAGTAATTGAGACCAGATTAAAATTAAATTGTGCTTAATACTGCAATAGTTTAGAAGTTTATAAAGTACAGTCACTAAACCAACAATATGATTAATCACCACAAAATGGTAAGTGATTCTCCTACATGCCTCAAAACTCTGGCCAAAATGAGTAAGGCTTTAGGCATCATCACCACTCACCTCTTTGTCTCTGAGGTTGGACACCAGTCTTTGGGATCGGGGAAACAAAATTTGGGAATGACCTTTAGTCTGTCTTCAGTGTCCTTAGATTGACGAAAAGGATGGTCAGACTGCAAATAGAAAAAAAAAAAAGATTCCAGGCTGTCAAACTAATAAAACCAGGCTAATATTTTCCTCTGTGCAGATTGACCTAAATTAGATGCAGAGACAGTGACTAGGTTTCAACGGTATCTGGAAGCTGTAGGCAGCAATTTATCCAAGAATCTTTCAAGACACCCACCAAGTTTTTAAATTAAACATATGATTTAAATAATAAAAATGGAATGCTGCCAACTGCTAGGCAAACCATCTGCCTCTGAGAATTTATTTTGAAAAAGGTTTCTGTGCATCACACAGGCCCTGCATGCATTTATGGGGGGGGGGGGGGGCGGGATGGCAGCTGTTGCAATTCAGTTAGGACATTTTTCTGGTGTGCCAGATCTATTGAGACTATCATTTTATGAATGGGCAACCACCTGAGGCAGTCATTTTGTGAAGAGATTCACAATTCATTGTCAACATTCCAAATATAACTATCAATACATTCTGATTCTTGAACAATATCAAGTCTCAACCTTTTACCTGCTGACTATTCATTCTAGTTCTCAATGAGCTACTTTTCAAATGTCTATGGAGATTCTCAGTCAGTAATCCAGGTCATGGTTGTCTCAAAGATGATTTTTTTTCATCTGTCCTTGGCTGGGATGGTAGTGGGGAGGGGAATGGAAGGATCTCCTCTAAGAACAAATCCTTTCATTCCCTCCACCAGTGTCATCACCATTCTTCATCCAGAACCGATGAAGCTTCTTGAATGAGAAGCGAAATGTCTTCTTCTTCTTCCTCAAGGGAGAAGAAAAAACAGTTGCCTGTGGAAAAAAGCACCTTTGAGACTACTTTTCAGTTGTGTGTGGGTTTTTTTTTTTTAAAGCAGAATTTTCTAAGGGGCAACAAGTTTCAGATAGTTCTTAGTTTTACAGCATTATTTCTTTGGATGTTTTCCTTCTCTACATGATCTATTCAAGCAAGTGACTGGCAGACTGTTTGGAAACAGAATTATTTTGGGAGCTGGTGGAAGTCTATAATAATGGTGCTCATGTTATATAATCCCTGCCCCATAATTACAAGAGTAAACTTTTTTTGCTAGATCCCAATCTGAAAGACCCTTCTGTGAAAATCTTGTTAACAAACTACAAAGCACTTCCTAGGCAGAAGAAGACAAACGGTCTGGCAACATGTCATTATCTATTTTATCAACAGTGACATAAAGAGCGCAACAACATGTGACCTTGTGAATAATTACTCACTACATTTCTGAGCAATGTAAGCCAGTGCTATTTTGGTATTAGTAGCAGTTTGTATTAAATCACCACAATTTTGGAATTACTGTTGTTCAATTGTATTTCATTCCTCATCTGAGTCTACTACTAGCCATACAGCACAAGAATCTAGTGTATGATTTCCCCAAAGAAATCGATGTGCAAACCATTTTGCAGTCCACCAGAATCTGCAGAGGGAATGAACCCTCCCCCCACAACCACATTGCTGTAACATGTATATTTGATGCTTTTTTCAAAATAAATGGTGGTTGGGGAAGAGGAAACAAATACAGGAAATTCTGTCCTCAACCCATTGTTCCTTTTTTCCAAATAATTCATCTCTCAAACTTCTTCTTCCAGTTCACTAGATTCCAAATATATATCCAAGGATGCAAATGTGCATGTAGTAGGTTTAGATCTGTTGAAGACTTTTGATTGTTATCAGATTTTAGAATGATGCGCCCATAAATTGTTACCAAATTGTACTTCGGAATGTAATAAAAAACAGAGATAATCACTTGTACCCCAGAAAATTATCAAGTTAACTATATGGCTACAGATGATTTTAAATGTAAATGAAGAGTTTTTTTCCTCCAATGCTAAGCATTATTCTTTGGAATCTAGCTCCTAGCATCCTATTCAAAGGACAAATTCCCAACTTAGGCTCAGAAAGAACAATGCACCACCACAGTACACTGTAAGTCCCAGAAAACTATTCTATGAAATCATACTCTTTTGCATGAGGTTGAGATCATACAGAGCAGATGGTGAAAACATGCAATGAAATATGTTTAATGCATAAGACAGTATGTTGCTTTTCTGCTGATCGTAGCACAGATAATACCGCTATGGACAAAACCCCAACCACTGTATAAACATTCAACCTCACCTAAACCTGTGTTTCCCAGCTTCCAGATGTGCAGATTTCACTTCCCACAGTTCACAGCAATAGTCATGGGAATTGAAATCTACAGATCTGGAAGTTAGCCAGGTTGGGAAACACTGATCTATACTTATACACAGCCAAGGCAGACAGAGCACTAATTTACTTATTTCTTAAAGAGTCTGAATCAAGAAAGACTGAGGAACTTCTCATTGGGAATCCATGAACGGCTAAATCCATAACATATTCTTCTGCAACGTGGCATTTTGAGCATCCTGAAACAGACTCTGAATCAGTGAAAGCACAGCTCAGCAAAGGCACAGTGCTCATCTTGTGTTTGCTCTGTCCGTACTTAGGTTCAATTTTAACAGGAGTGAAAGGTTCCATTCCTCCTG
The DNA here is from genome assembly GCA_017656035.1 of Myanophis thanlyinensis. Lineage (NCBI taxonomy): Eukaryota > Metazoa > Chordata > Lepidosauria > Squamata > Homalopsidae > Myanophis > Myanophis thanlyinensis. The sequence continues at coordinate 5,068 of JAEANM010001669.1, forward strand.
GCCAACCCAAAGCACCTAAATTTAATTTTGTGGATAGAAGTAAACAGACACCAACCTTACATGGAAACTGTTGTATAACCTGTGGGGTATATGTTGCCTCTGACGGCTTCTTCTGCAGCGATACCACAACGAAGAGCTCAAAGAGCTGCTGCTCCTGGAACTCAATGAGATCTCGCTCCAATGTCTGGTAGTGTGGGTTCCGTTTGGACTGAGCCTGGACCTGCAGAAGGCGCTTATGGCGACCTAGAGAAAAGAAGCATTTCTTCAGTTGCCCAATCTTGCATTTTGGGATGGGTAAATGGCATGGCTTCCGCTCGTCAGGGCAGGGGGAGTTTTGCAAAAATGGCTCTGTTATGGCTCAACAGCAGATCAGTTTTCAGAGCTGCATCCAGCATAACTAAAAATAATAGCTATGTCGCTGGAATAACAGTATTCCCATAAATAAAAGAAAATATGGGTAGCAATAATACCCTAACCGTCCATTTGAAAAAACATATAAATAAACTCATACTAAATTAACAAGCCACAAAGGCTAACTTCCAAACGGCCTCTTGATCTCTATCATGGTACCCTAACATAAAGGCATTCATTTTAAATGCACATAATGCTTTAAAAAGCACTGCGAAAGTTATGAAAATTGCAGTGGTGCAGACTACATGGACACCAATTAAATAGCTACATGTTAAGTGTCTCCCTCTCTCTAGAGAAAATGCTGATCTGACCACCTTCATGAAACTGTTGAAGGAAGGAAGTGAGGAAAATAATCATGGCTTGCTTGGCACTATGCCTTTATTATTACCAGGGAACTGCTGTGTTAAGCTATATGCAAAGCTTAATTCTGACAATTTCCAGGCATGGTGAACAGGAAATGCTGGTGTGTCCAGGGCCATTGGTGCCAATTAGGACGGATGAGTCACGATGCAGAGCCAGTTTTGAGCCTGCTGCTCTAGTTGTTCTTCCTCCAGTGTTTACATGCAAGGGCCGAGCGTTATATATAATTTCACTCCAGTTACTCCTTTTTCCCAGCGAAGGGCGTGTCATAATATTGCAAGAGACAGAGAGAGATACAACTGGGCTTCTTTAGCTTCAGTGAAAGAAAAAAAAAAGTTCTCAAGAGAGAACTTGAAATGATCAAAAGGGAAAACACTTGACCCGGAAGCATATGATTATTATGTGCCAAGATGGTTTCAAGTCCTTATTAATATGTTTATAGCATTATAAAATAAAGAGGGCCTCTAATTACAGCCCAACGAAACAGCATGGTTCTTGCCAGGTAATCCTTTCCTTCCTGAGTAGTTTATTTTCCTTCATCTTGACAAAAGACACAATTATCCTGAGCAACTTGTTGCCCATCCATTTTTACATGCTTTCTCTTTTACATGCTAGGTCCAAATTTGCACTCGAGAATCATCCTTGTTTTAACTTTCCTTCAGCACTGTGGCCATGCAGTTGCTTGTGCCCATGCTCTTTGCAGAAACTAGCCACTGCTGCCAAGCTACAGTACATGAGAGGTGGGAGGTCTCAAGCAGTTGCAAGCTGTCTGAAACATTTAAGGGAGGGGTGTCAAACTGGTGGCCCATGGGCCGGATGCATCATGCACAGGCCACACCCACCCCACGAAGGGGGAAAATGTCACGAACCATCACATGACGGCAACATGACATGGCTAGTTTGACACTTGTGACTTAAGGAAAATGGTGAGAAGCCTACCAGAAGCAGCAAGTGTAATTGTGCTATGCTGTTAGACTTTTGAAGTAGTCCACACAAGAAACACAATAAGAAAGCCTGGCTGTACCTTTACCGTAAGGTTACCTTAACAGAATCTTGCAAGAGCAAAAGTATTTCTCCCCTCCTCTCCTTTTACTCTCTGGAAATCTAGGGAGGATCCCTTCTAAAACACTTCCCACACCTCCTCTGCTTCTGTGGACTGTGGTGCCTTTTACATGAAAGATGTCTAGTCTGCAGCTCTGAGTCCTGTCTCCCAGTGTCATTACCACATACCATTACACGGGCCAACACCAAGAATCACAATGGTCTTAACAAAGTGATGCTACATTTTGTATTGCTATTGCAGGCTTTGGTGGTATATATCACAAAAAACACTGTAGACAAATCACACTTCCCACTTATATTTATCCAAATCTTGGCAGAACCAGATAGGCACTGCAACCTGACTTTAAGATAATCATGTGTCCCTTCTCTTAGGGAACTGAAGAAAGGCTTTAAAAAGTTTCCCATCAAAGAAGATCTCTTGGCTTTTTCTTGTTTCTTAGTACCATTTAATTATTTATTTAATAGATTTATACTCTGCCAATGTTGTACAGAAGCTCCAGGCAGCACATATAATACTTCTTCATCCTATTTTTCCACAACAATGTTATGAGGTAGATTGGGTTGAGATAGTGACTGGCCCAAGGCCACCAGGAAGTTTGTAGATCCAGGATGCACAACCCCAAGTCCAACTCCTTCATTACTACGCTACATAAGCCTTTCAGGAATTCAAATATGTTCTAAATGAAAATGCTACTACACTACTACAACTGCTATTAGATATATGCAAACCAACCATTATCCTTAAGGTTGACTCAGCCTTCCATCCTTCCGAGGTTGGTAAAATGAGGACCCAGATAGTTGGGGAAAATATGCTGACTCTGTAAATCGCTTAGAGAGGGCTGTAAAGCGGTATATAAGTGCTATTGCTATTATCCTGCATTCTAAACCCATCTATTCCTTTCAATCATCCCGTTCTTAAATTATTTTTAAAATGGAGGCTTACAAGCCTTTAAATGATCCTAATGCATCCATTTTGTCCAGCAAATTGTGATCATTCCAATTATTCAAATAGATCTCAGTCCCAAAGTACTTCATTGACTAAGTAGAATTTGTGTAGAACACAGACACTCTCAACAATTATCTGCAAGGTATAATTATGCCACTGTCTTAGGCCCAGTGATTCACTCACTCACTTTTTGGCAGATTCTCTGGTTCACTCTCATATCCACTGGTTTCACCTGAAATGACAAAAAGTTTCCCTCAGATTTTGCCAACTGGGTGGAACTGGAAATGTTGGAAGCAATCTGACAGGGAACAATCAATTATGTTCCTATGCTTCTGAAAATTGGGAACAATTGTATCAAACAGTACAGGCACCTATTCAAAAACATATATACTGTATATATGTGTCAGATGTTAAATAAAGCAGGTCAAGCTCATTATACAATTCTGTGGAGACACCTTCTCCATTATGAAATGCAAAGGACTGAGGGAACATGCATCACCATCAACTGTTTAATATTACTAGGCAAGTAGGCATCATTGATTTGCAAAATGTAGATTACTCAAACAGGCTCTAGTTTATATTTCAGCACATATGGAGGAGGAAAGAGGAAAGTTATCTAAAACAGGAAGTACTATTGATAAGATATACACACAAAAGATTACAATCTTGCTCTTCTCATTTTAGCAACGAAAATTCTATACTATCTTAAAGAGGCAACAGGATAAAAAAGAGAAATTGTCTTCTCAAGGGAATTTTCAGAATAAATATCATTAAATGCAGGTTACTGTAAGGTCTCGTTCCAATGGGACTTGTCCTCCCCACACATGCCAGCAAAGGAGGCATACTGCGGGCCCAATCGGCCAGGGTGTTCCGGCTGGCAGGGTCCAGAAAAAGAAATTTCTCTGCTGTTGCTCCTGCCATTTGGAACATCTTGTCCCCTGTAGTGAGGTCAGCTCCAACCCTCCTGACCTTCTGCAAGAACTTAAAAGACCCAGCTCTGCCAGTTGGCTTAGGACTCCAGTGGGAGAGCATCACAGCGGAGATGGTTGATTGATTAACAGAAATTCCACTCACCCACCCACACACACACACACCATCCTGCTTCAGTCCTTCCCATCTTTTAGTTAGGGTTTTAAAAAATATTTTTATAGTATTTTATTCATTATTTATTATATAGTTTTATTTTTTAATATTATAAAACACCCAGAATTACCCTAATTTGGGGTGGCCAAAAAATAAAATAAATAAAAATAAACAAATAAATAAATAATGAATCGACCAGAAGAACTGCATTCAGCCCAGCATTTATACCTTTAACTGGAGAAAGTTCTTTTCCAGTTTGTACCACCAACTTCACACGTTTCTTTCCTCGTCTGGAATCAAAGATCTCTTGTATCTTCAATACAAGCTGAAACCCAATAAGAAAGAAATCATCTAGAGGGATGATAAGTTTCAGAAAAAGAAAAACTGCATTTTTATACATGGGCTAGCATTAGAACACATTACAGAATATAACAAAGTTATAATAGAAGAATTGACGGGAACACAAATGCCCCAAACAGAAAAGACGACTGTCATCTGCACAGTGCTAGTAATGTAGAATGCTATCCTTTAATCTGGGTATCAAAAATATTCCCATTCATACTGAAAGCTAAATTGAACAAAACATGGATACAAATAGGTTCACTGGTGCTATGCGATGAACGCACTGTCTCCCAGCATTACAGGGTTTGGTTTGGTTTGGTTTGGTTTAGTTTGGTGCAGACATAGTTGGAAGTAAAGATGCCATTGTGCTTAGCTTGCATCTACATAGTTTTCTTGCACACTTTATGGAAGTGATTTGCCACTAGGTTTTTTTTTCCAGGATTTTTATTAACTTCTTATCTAGATAACAGCCTAGAACTGCCAGGCATTCTCCTCCCATTTACCAACCAGGACCAATCCTGCTTAGCTTCAGTGATCTGCCAAGATTAGCTAGATACTGAGAAGGTAAAGAACAAAGCTAGAGCATAATTGTATCATTCTTAAGTACACTTTTTCTTGGATATTTGGTTTCTACCATTTCCAGAGAAACAGCCACATGTTCAACAGTAGTGGTGGTAGCTGCCCAGCCAATCAAGCATCATGTGGTGTCAAGTGTCTCAAGTCATAGGCAGAAGACAGAAAGATATTTGCCACAGCATGTCTAGTCAAAACTTGCTGACGATCTCAACTACTTGCTATTTTAGACAATGGCATGCAGGCCAAGTTCACTCTTGCCCGGCTTCAAGAATGCATTCAGCATTCCAAGCAAAGGCAACAGGGTGGGGTCCAGTTATACCTTTCACTGCAAGTCATATAGAGATGCAGAAGACAGTTAGCAGGTAAACCGTTCTCAGTTCCAGCTCTTTTCTTAACTATAGCAGCCTAAGTAGAGTAAAAGTGGCGGTGGGGGGGGAGAGAATTTCAGAGATCCAGTCCGCAGCTCAGGGGGAAAATGATACAATTTGACCATAGGAAAAGTCTGCACCTATGCAAGAAACTCTGCAGGTCTTTCCTTCAGCTTCTTTTCCATTCTTCCCAAATTTTCCCAGCCCTGATTTAAATGATTGATTTAAGAGCTTCTTCGGATTTTGGATGTCAAAACATAAAAAAACAAAGAGGACTCAGAAATGTACGGTACCATTTTAAACTATAAAAGAAGATCGGAGAGCTGCGACTGATGCTTTCTGGAATACATGCATATGACAGAGACTTTGGAGTCAAGTTTTAAGCTGACTGTTGGAAAGGCTGGTGCCTGCAATATTTGTTATGGCTTCAAGAATGACTAGAAAATGCTGGGAGCTGAATGCATGATGTCAAGGTGCTGGAGAATACATTGTTTTCCATGCTGGAACTGAATAAGAATCTTTGGCTTTACCTGGGCATTCTTCCAGCAATCATGGCCAAATGCTATGAGTTCAGGATGAGAGAATAACTTGCACTTCCTCTCTCAGTAAATTACTCTCACATTTCTGAATGTGGTTGGGGCAATCATTTTGTCTGTGGAATAATGCTCATATGGGACTTTTTTTTTTAGTCATCCTTTGTGGCTCAATTAATCATCGTTGTATGCTCCACACAATACTGATATGCAATACTTCGAAAGAGAGCAAATTTGACCTGTATATTCTTATAGATTAACAGAGTCGGAAGGGACCTTGTTGGTCATCTAGTCCAATCCCCCTGACAAAGACTGGCAGTCCATTCTCTTCTTGAACTCCTCCAGTGATGGAGCTCCCACAACTTCCAAAGGCAAGCTGTTCCATTGGTTGATTGTTCTCACTATCAGAAAATTTCTCTTTATTTCTAGGTTAAATCTCTCCTTGATCAGTTTCCATCCATTATGCCTTGTCTGGTCTGCAGGTACCTTGGAAAATAGTTTGACTGCTTCCTCTCTGTAGCAGCCCCTCAAATATTGGAAGACTGCTATCATGTCTGCCCTGGTCCTTCTCATCTTTTCACTAGACTAGCCATGCCCACTTCCTGTAACCGTTCTTCATATGTGTTAGTCTCCCGTCCCCTAATCATCCTGGTTGCTCTTCTCTGCACTTTGTGCAGCTTTCCTTCTTTCCACCTATTCCCTCTATCATAACGGAAATAAATTCTAACTAACATTTTGATTCTTTTTGCCTTCTGGCTTTGAGTACCAGAAATAGGACCTTCTTTTGCTCTAATTCTTAAGTAAACATGATGTCTGATCTGCATTTTGTTTCCTTTTCAATGTTTCATGATTGTGAGATTCATTAAAAGACAGTATATATATAGATTATTAAAAATTATTAAATTACTAAGTTTGATAAAAAATATTGTAAAAGATTCCAATTTCTTCAATGAACAGGCAGTATTGACTGATTGATTATAGTTACAGACTGATCCAAATCTATACAACTCTAGGTGATAACCGATGCTTCTCAGTTTTCGTATGTTCACCTTCCTTGCACATCTCTGCTTCATCCAGAAGCACATCAGGATATTATACTGAAATTTTATGAACAGTCTCATCTTTAATGAGCTGCTCAATAGCTTTAAAGTACAGAACAGCTGAAAGTTAAATCCTGAGTCAAGAGTAAGCAACCCCAGGAAAGAAGTCCAGGGAAAATAAAATGAACTCAAGGCCGCTTTAAGCAGCCTAACTCAGGAACTCATCTTCCTCCTTAGTTAGCATTCCTGAGTTGCTCCTGGTGTAAGTGGGAACTTAACTGTGTATTAACTACATATTGTCCAATATTGCTGGTAACATCTTGTTAGCTAGCGAACCTGCATGGTAATCTGAATATAGCAGGACAGGATGACAAGATAACTTTTTAAAGCTATAATTTCAGTTATTTTCCTACTCAGGTCTTTTTATGTAATATTGTTTACTGAATATTTATTTTATTATGATTATTTTGAATTTAGATTGAAAACATATGAAATAACAAGCCATTGTTATTGCAAGACCTTCTGGATATAGTATGACAGCAGTAGTGTGATGGCAACTCCCAAAATTTAGCTAGCTTGAATGAGGGCCAGACAGGGAATTCTAAGAATTGCCATCCCACACAACTGGGGGCACCCAATTCAAAAAGATCAGTGTAGCTACGTCTCTGTTAAATTTATACAGCCACCAATCTCATGTTTGTGACTCTGGGTAGCAAGTACGATAACACAGTTAAGAACTATAACAGCATCTGATCGTCTGATATTACCAACAGCTCTCATATTTAAATGATGTAATAAAGAATTATTTAAGAAAGCAATCACTTTTCATTAAAAATTACAGGAATGACCCAACCAAAGGCTGTGGTACAGAGGAGATAGGGAGAGGAAATGGCAACTGGTATTTGCCCAGCAACTAATTATTAATATTTGGGGTCAGTCCTTACCCGGGGAAGATTTTTTCTCTTCCTGCTTCCAGCATCTCCTGCTCTGAAGAACTTCCATTCGGTCAACGTAACAGGTAGTGTTGAATCTTTTGGCAACTTCCCGCGCAAGCAGATCCGTGTGTTCTTTAGCTCCAAGGTTTTACGGTGAAAGAAGTGCGGCTTGTGGAGAAGCTAAAGAAATGTTAAAGAAGGATAAAAGAATGCTAATGTTTTACAAAGAAAGCAATCCCTGAACTTGAGGCAAACTCAAAAACAATACATCACACCATGCAAAAGGGTGGCTTGGTTATTAGAAGAATGAAAGCAGCAAGGTCTACAAGTTGGGTTTGTTATTATTATATGAAAGTCTTCTGTAGATATAATTAAAAGTCAGATGGAATCAAAATAATTCTTGGATTAGGAACAATTTACAAGCAGGTAAATCTACTTCAGAGTTTTTCAACCTTGGTGACATGTTTGGATTTCAACTCCCAGAATTCCCCAGCCAGCTTGCTGGCTGGGGAATTCTGGGAGTTGAAGTCCAAACATCTTAAAATCACCAAGGTTGAGAAACACTGATCTACATAGATATCCCCTCCATTTTAATACACTATATACGGTCTCTATCCCAAATTATGGATAGTGCTAAGTAAGACCTTGGAAGGAAGGGTATCTCTACCTTTCTCTTTTCTCTCTAGAGAATCAATATATAGTAACAAAGTGAAATATTCCCCCCCACCCCCCACCCCTATAAACCACAGTCCCAATCTTTCCTTTCCCCATGAATTCTACTTAGAAGTAAAAGAAAGAAAAAAGAGAGATGCAGCTTCCAAGAATGAATTAATCACCAGTACCATCAACCACTGTGACTGGTTATAAATCACAGAGAAATTTAGGATTATTCAAGATAAGAAATCCCACTGAGGTCACCATTCCTTCCAGTTTCTTTTTTCTAGCTTTTTTCATATAAAAAGAGATATTACTGTGGAATATAGGGAATTATTAGGGTCAAATGTATCAGTTTCAACCTCAGCAAATAGAGTTATGTAGCTGACCTTGGAAGCTAAGCATGATGGGGTCTGATTAGTATTTGGATGGGAAATTATCAAAAATACCAATTCTGTTGACTAGATTGAGAAGTAAAAAAAACTTGCATAGATACAATCATCAAGAGGTGGACTTGGAAATGTTTGTTTTATATAGACTAAACTTAACAAATTAAATTATAAAGAACAAATGGGGAATATACAACCAGATTTTAATATAAGCAACATATATGGTATGCTTAATCTATACAGTACTGCACATGAAGATCTATTCTATAGGAAGATTTAAGAGACTAAAAGTAAATTAGAAAAAATCTTAAAATTTCACAGGAAAAAATCCAAAATTTCAACAGAGGAAAATACAGGCTGATTTTAGCACAAGTAATCATCAAAAGAAGAAGGACAATATTGCATTAACAACAAGGAGGACATATGTCAACAAATTCCAACATTAGGAAGAAAGGGCATGGAACGATATATTAATAAAAATGTCAACAAAGAGCACAAGATAACAATAAAAGGAAATGAGGAATCATCAGAAAATTTACAGTTAATGTTGGGCCATTCAAGAATAGTGACAAAAGGGATTTCATAGATTTCACTTCAAAACAAAGTAGCATAGAAATATTTTAAATACATAAATATCAAATCTTCTACAAATAATATAGATTGACAGGAATATCTGTATAAACAGAATACATTCAGGAACTCTACAAGAGAATGAGACACGATAGGCAATAGATCTGATGTTAATAATCTGCACCAAGTGCAGATGAAATATCTACTGAACCATTTAAAGCTGAAGATGAAGAGACAGTTGAAGTCCAAATAAATTCATGTCAACAAATATGGAACAACATAATATACAGATTGGAAAGCAGCAGCAGTAATAATAACAAATTATTGGTCCAATTTTCACTATGTTTTGCTTAAGATGTCACCATTAAAATAAATGGAAAGAGAAGATCTTATGGAGATAATGCCAGAATGTAGGATGTGTTCACATTAATAGACAAGCATTTAAATAGAGAAAGAATTATTTTATGTCACTTTTCATAACATAATTTTGGGCAGTGCACAATAAAACTGCCCACAAAATACAGATGAACAGATGACACAGGTGGAAACTGCAAAGTTGTGGGGGAGAACCTTCTAAGCAAAAAACATAAAAAGACCCACTACACATTCAACCCAAGGACAGGGGAAAACTAAGTTTTAAAGACAGGCAAGTTGGGAGGTCAAATGCATCTTGAGATGGCTGAGGTGATTCCAAACAACAGGTGCAGACAAGACACCCTTCCTAGATCCCAATGCCAGATGGCATTGCTTAATAGGGGGAATTTGGAGGATATCCACTCTGGCCAATCATATCAGTTTTTCTTTCAAAACAATAACAAAAGAATTAACAGAAATAATAATCAGAAGAAACTTCCTGATGAGCAAGAGGTTCTCCAAGAATTAATTTAGAGGAAAACAAAGTAGTTTAAATTAAATAAAACAGTGCGATAAGTTTACATATTTTCCCATATCTGTATAATTAACACAGTAAGCATACATTAGGAATGACTGGGTGAAACTAATATGTATGTATGTACTGTATGTATGTATGTATGTTTGCATGTACAATAGCTCTACCCATTGAGGAGGACAGCCAGTTAAGTCTTTATAGGTTTATGCTCCATAATTTAAATTCAAGGCTCTTTTCTTCAGTTTTTTCATTGCAAATTTATCCTGTAAAAATAGGACAATTGTGTTATATTGCTTATTAAAAGTACCATAGGCGATAGTCAATCAGTTCTGGATTAAATAAAGGCCAATCGCTCTCTTTAGGCAGGAAGCAAAAACCAAAGAACATGTAAGGCAAGTGAATGATGGATTTAAAAAGTTTTTATGCTTGACAGGTTAAAAGAAGACAACAGGCTAGATTGATAGACAAGATCAAACAAGCTACAGGAATGTCCTAGGGAGAATTACACGTTATTATTGCAGATACGGCAGGATGGCTCATGCAGTCACTTCGAATTAAAACCAACTTGATTACGCCTAAAAAGTAACTAAATTGCACAAAGAAACAAAACAACAATCAGTTTTGGGGCTAAACCTTGAAAGTTGCCTGGAGTTGCTGTGAGTGAGTTAGGAGGCCATGTCATTTTTAAAAAATAAATAAATAACAACTAAAAAAAATCTTGATTTAAATAACATGAAGAAAACTGGATTAGTATTGGTGTTAGGGTAAACAGTTGCATAAGAACAACTTATATCCCCATGCCTCCCTTCTTTATGCAAAATGGTTTTTGCCTAAAACAGTTTTTACTTTTACATGGTAGCTGTCAGTACTTCATTAAACACATATAAATTAACATATGGTTCATTCCTTTTTCAGAACAGTATAGAACACAGGTGTCAAACATCATGTGACATATTGTGACTTTTTTGCCTTTGCGGAGTTGGGGTGGGCGTAGCCTGCACATGATGCATCTGGCCCATGGGCCGCCAATTTGACAAGCCTGGTTTAGAAAAATAGACACTAACAATAGTAGCTATTATAATTTCAGCTGCCAGGGAAACATCTCCTTACCCCAAACCGTCAGAGATATACAATCTACTCCCATCCTCTAACTTACTACAGGCAGTCCTCGACTTATGACCACAACTGAGCCCAGAATTTATGTTGCTAAGAGAGACATTTGTTAAGTGAGTTTTGCCCCATTTTACGACCTTTCTTGCCACAATTGTTAAGTGAGTTATTGCAGTTGTTAAGTTAGTAACACAGTTGTTAAGTGAACCTGGTTTATCCATTGGCTTTGCTTGTCAGAAGGTCACAAAAGATGATCACATGATCTTGTGACACTGTAACCATCATAAACGTGAGACAGTTGCCAACAGTCTGAATACTGATCATGTGACCATGCGGATGCTGCAAAGGTCATAAGTGTGAAAAATGGTCATAAAGCACTTTTTTCAGTGATGATATAACTTTGAATGGTCACTAAATGAATTATTGTAAGTCAAGGACTACCTGTACTAAGAACAAAAAATTAATTGGGTTGGAACATTTTGGAGCTATTATTATAAGTAACTTTGGTAAGTCATAGGTAGGTAAGAGATATTAACCTGATTTTGGCAGCCATCTTAAAAAGCACATAACATCTAATTCTCTAAAGGTTACTAAACTACAAATCTTAGCATCCAGCCAGTATGGCCAATACGGTAATAAGAAATATTGGAAGATTTTAATTCAGCAACAACAGCTACATGAGCAGTGGTAGGGAAGAAAAAAGAAATGATTGGTTGGTTAAATAAATGGCAAGCTACACTGGTATTTGGTTTGGATCACATCCATATGAATCAATTTCTGAAAAGGAAAACCTATGCCCAAGCGCAACTATACAAATACTATACAATTTTCTCCTTTTATTCCTTTTCTTGTTTCGGTTCTGTGCATGGGAGGGCAAAGTATTCTCTTCAGATTAAATGGAGACCAAACAAAGTTAAATAAGCTTCATGGGTATCCATTCTCTTAAAAGTGAGTTTACATACCTCTATATTCTTCAGTGAACAACTGCAATGTGATGATTCACGTGGGAATAAAGACGAGGCATAACAACAAGGCGCCTACTTATTTATAATCACAGAGCAACGTAGACAAATAACTTCATTTGGTTCAGATTTCTGCACGATAATGCCTAATCCCTGTGTAGCGCAGGTACAAAGACCAATATTTAACTAGAGAGGACAATCACTAAACATGCATTCACCTTGGGTGGCTTGAAGGTATTTCGGGGAGGAGGCAGCTTCCAATTAGATGGGATCCTCCACAAAGGCTTCACTTTTATGTCCTCATACGGATTCTCTTTTGCAGGATCTAGAAAAAAGAATTATCTTGAAGTAGAGCATGGGTAGACAAGCCAACCACATACATTTGCAATTACTGTTTTTTCATAGGCACAAACTGGCATCAAGTATTACCCAGTGAATGACAAACTAACAAGAGGAATCAAAGCAAATCCCCAAATAATTGTCTTTAATTTCTAGCTTCTTGTGTGTATTCATCAGATATCCTTGAATATATCAGCACAGGAGATCAGAACATGTATTCTGCAATTCTCTAGAACTGAACCGTAGCAGTTGTTTTTCTTTCAGAAGGCTGTTTCTTGTTTCTTTTAAATAAAGATCTGGACTCTTACCAATAATATCCTCATAAAGATTGTCCTCTGACTGCGTGCAATAGAGACAGACACGTGTGGTGTCATTTAGCTCTTCACGAAGCTTTTGGTACTCAATGGCTGCTAGTCTGTTTCGATAACTTTGGATGTCCTCAAATTCAAAGGACTTTCTATAAATAAGAATAGAATATGTTATCACACATCTTAGGCGCAAAACCAAGTGCAGCTATTTATTTTAAAAGTGTGCTAACTAGGAATGGATGAATTTTAAAAATATACTTATGTATATATAAATAATAATATATCTATAAATAATAATAATAATATGTATATGCAAAATTGTTCTTGGAATGTTTTAGAAAATAAAATTATGTGCACAATTTTGGAAAATCTGTCTTTCTCAATCTGGAAGAGACGAGGGAGCCATCAAAGATAATTCGACTTGATACTAAAGCACAGTTTATTTAGCCAAGCCACACCTGAAATTGCTTCAGTTACATAATATAAATCATGAAATATAGTTTGTAAAAACTATATTTCAAATATAGTTTTTACTATATTTCAAAACAAAAATTGGATACTCACAATACTTTAAAACACACCAAAATTGTATTTGATTTTAATTTATTCCTCTAAGGAAAAAAAAGAGAACTTAGACACTACAGTAGCTCTCTTAAATCTGGTGTCCCCTAGATTTTGGTAGACAATCAAATAATAATAGTACCACTAGCAATATTTTAAGTATGTTAGGTCTATATTCCATATCATTTTAATGCAGGACTGAAACAGAAAAACTGAAATGATAGGACCAACCCATAGCACCATTCTCTCCAAGACAACACATGAGGGAATCTGAAAATCAGAATTTATTACCTATAAATAAATAATGAATGGAAGATATATTCTATGTAAAACCACGGTTACACTCAGCTACTTTATGTCTCCATGAGTCGACAGGGTAGTTCTCTACTGGTTGTTTTATAACAGTTTAGAGTTATGATGCTCTCGAAATCTGTGCTTTAAGGCCTGTAAAGTACTTCCGGCTATTGTAAAATGATGCCGCCATGATAAATATCGTGACTGCATTTTGGGTGCTTGGTAACTGAATTGTCACTATGACCGGTTGCAGCACCCTGCATCACATGATTGTAATTTGTAACCATTTTTGCCAGTTTGTGGTTGGTTTCGGGCATAAAAAAAAAAAGGCCCATTCAGAACAAAGGTTTCACTTAACGAATTTAGCAGCCATGTGATTTCCTGACAACCACTGTGAAAAATGTCAAAATCCAGTGTTTAGCCATATGTGTGCCTGGACTTATGATCAAAATGATTTACAACAAGATTCACAGTCCCAATTTGCATTTGCAGAAAAAGAAAGATAGGAAAGTCAGACGAATCAATACCTCTCTTTGCCTATCACACGTTGCATATGCATAATCAAGACAGCACCATGGTTAGAGACAGGATAGGAATTGGCAATAGGGGCAGAAAATAGCATGTTAGTATAATTTTCTGCCAACTTAAAGGATCAACAGACAGCACTTTAATTCAACAGAGGGGAATAGCGCACGATATGAACCGTATCAGTGATAGTGTTCCTATCATCCTTCATTTTGCATTATCAGAAATGTGAAACACATCTGCAATTTCTGCAAGATGTTGGTTTTTCAAGTCAACTTCCATACACACTAATATACTGTAAATATTGCACTTTAAAAGAAATTTCTGCACCAGGATAATCCAGATCATGTATTACTGCTGAATCCGACATATGTAAATGTGTTTATCTTTCAAACACAGTCATATCAGGGACTGCCTACCCATTTTTTGTTTATTATGATTACATAGCTTCCCTCTTACACAGTAACAAATGCAATGTTTTCATTTTCAAGGCTGAAATTATATTTTAATGCAACACTTTGCATGCCAAAGGTAAAAAAATCAAGGCACATCCTATAAGCACCTAAAGGGATGCACATTAGTAGTTCTTTGCAACTACTGCAAAAATTAACATTTTCTTCATTCATGTACTCCACGCCAATGAACAAAATTATAATTTAATAATTCCATTTAATAATTAAATGGAAGCAGTTTTCTAAATGGCAAAATGTTTGTTTTCTCAAGAATTATGCAAGCTTCCTCATTAATGTTTATATGAGTAAAAATGATCCAAAATAGATGACTTACTGACTGACACTACGCTATCAAGCCAGTGTTGATTCTTAGCAATAAAATAATGATGATGATAATAATTCAGTGAAACTGGACCGTTTGCAACTTGTTAAAGATCATTTAAAAACAAATAAAAATACAAAAAACACAAAACAAATCATCAAATAAGGCAGAGAAAACAAACCCAGATGGAAACAAGGAAAAGGAAGACAAATGATGTCCATCGTCTTGCCAAAGGGCCACTTCTTCAGGGCCCTTCAAAATGGCAACAGAGTGGGGGGAGCAGTCAAAATTCTTTGGGGAGGGCTCATTCCAGAGAGCAGGCACTTGCAATAGAGAAGGCAGACTTCTGAGGTCCTGAAAGATGACTCCGTTTGATCAATAGAACCCGCAACATCCCAACCCAGCCAGATCAAACCAGCTGGACAGATACAATGGGATACAATGGGTGGTTTCTCAAGTAACCAGGACATTTGCCATGTAGCCCTTACAGGTAGTGACCAGCACTTCCAATCATACCTGGAAGCAAATTGGCAACCAGTGCAGCTCATGAAGCAGAAGGGTTACATGGGCATACCAAGTCTGTCCACACTGCTGTATTCTGGGCCACCTGAAGCTTCTGATTACTTCAAGGGCAACCCCATATAGAACACCACATGCATAGATTTTCTCCAAAAAAGACTTACTACTCCAGAACATTGCAGTCTTAATAACTGCTTGTAACAAACAGAGCAAATTAGATTCATCCCCTACAGAAGAGTTCAAGCTTTAACCCACCTCTTAGACCTGCCTCGGATTCCTCTGCTGCCTGTTCTGTGGCCGGACTCATGGGTGGCAGTTGCAGGATAGCTCCCGTTACACAGCTGCTCCAGTGGCTTCTTATTGCTGAGGTATCCATTGGCGAAGTTTGCCTGGTCCTTCTCAGAATGGTAACGGAAAGTCCTCTGGGGTTTGGGCACTGGGTTGATGGCTGGCTGCCTTTCCTGACCTTCCACATCGCAATATATTGTCTCCAGGCTCTTTGCCGGAGCTACATTCAGCTCCTTCTCTGTCGAACCACAGCTTTCTCGTTTCCTTTTTAAGTCCAGTGCAACAGAAGCGTCTTCATCAAAAGGAAGAGTTTCCATCTGTTTCCACAGGCCCCGTGAGGTGTAGAAATTCCCAGGGGGCAGTCTTTCCTGTGGCCATTCTGTAGCATCCGCTACTTCAGATAAACTGTCACTAGAAAGTTGCTCCACTAAATGGTTTCTGGAAATCTTTTGGAAGTGATGGTCCTCCTCATCCTCCTCATCCTCTTCTTCCTCAGTTACAGAGCCGAGATTAGAGTTTTCCCAGAAATCTAAACCTAAACGTTGAACATTTGCTTCTATACTCTTGTCAGGTGCTGATGACTTTTCCCTGCTGTCGAGGCCATATCTGACCCCAAAATCCTTCAATGTCTGCCTTTCTTCTTGGCAGACCCCTTTTGTCCGACCTTCCCACTGAGAAATCTTTTGCTTTATGTTCCGGCAGTGGCTACGTGACAGTGTTTGCACAGCCGTACGGGAAAAACTGGTATCTACACTCCCTGTGGGGTGCATGGCAGGCAAGCTAAATTCACAAGAGCCCCATCACAGCATGCAGCTTTTGGATATATATTAAGAGATTAGAAAATTTCCAAAACTCAAACTCCTTTTTGTTAATTATATCCAGTTTATGGAATGATTCAATTTTTGCAGAAAGAAGGGTATCCTGATGCTACACTGTAGAAAAAGAGACAAAGGACATTTATCAAAAAGATTAGAAGGCCCAATTAAATAATGTCACAATAAATCAATTGTTTTCCACAAGAGTCACTTATTAAAAGAACTAAAAATTATTCTGATCTTCTCTCCTTATATTGTAGAGCAACATACCTAGATTTGCAGCTTATTCACTGATAAAAAAATTGTGTGACCTTTTCATTACTCTCAGTGAGAGCTAGTTTGGTGTAGTTGTAAGAGGATCGGACCAGAAACCAGGAGATTGTGAGTTCTAGCCCTACTTTAGGCACAAAGCCAGCTGAATTACCTTGGGTGATCTCAGCCCTAAAAAAGAGGCAATAGCAAATTATTTCTTAAAAACCTTGCCAAGAAAACTGCAGGGACTTGAACAGGTAGTCTCTAAGAATTGAACACAACAGAATGGAAAAAATATATACATCTGACAGAAGTTTCAAGTAATATAAGCATTTTAGCAACTGAATTTGTATGATGTACACTCATCTGATTCACAACGATACATTTTAAGACTATCTCATTAGATATTCTTAACATGTTTTATGTTTTATGATACTATTAAAACAGTGCTAAAAGAAAAAGAAACCCAATGGTGTCATGTCTATGTGAGAATTATATCAACCTACAATCTTGCTCCCAAATCTAGAAATTTAGCAGCTGGATGAAGTCAAGAATATAGTAAGAAAATCTGATCTAGAGAAATGAGCTCAGCCACAACTGAATGGCTCATTTGGCCCACACACTGAAAGTTCCTTGCCTGGAGAATTGAGTATCAAACTACAGCAAATTTGAGAACAAAGTAAAAGGTAGAACCTCAGCTACTGCTACTACTACTGTCTTGGACATTCAAACAGGAGTTGCAAAAAGATTACCCGGTTAAAACCAAGACTTTTCAACAACATAAGTCATAGTATTGGAAGCTCATACCTATTAGTTTTGAAGCTGATAGAGAGACCTGCATTAATCTCAGGGTGAAATGTCAAAGTCCTTCTTCATTGGGATGTCTGGTTCTTGCAAACTGGAGTCTTCCCGGTATCAACCAGATCTCCAAGCTAATTTGTGGCCTCGAGGTATGGCTCTCAATAAATAATAAGACGAGTACCGTGAAAAGGCTTTACTGCTACACTGTGCAATTTCTCCCACCTATGCTGATCAGCTGTTAGTCTGGCTCTCTTTGAATTCACCCACACAAAACATTTGTGCAAAGTGAGGAGTGAGACTGACAGATGGCTAAACCCATCAACCTACCTATCTGTCAAAACTTGTCTCTTGTCCTACTCCAGCCCTATTCTACATGAAGGAAAATGATTGATGGGTGCTCTTCCACCAGTCAGTAATGCTTTGCAGGCAAGAAAGAAAATAAAAACAGGGAAATTGCTGCCCCTAAAATGCCTAGCACCCTTCAAATGAAGACTCCAGCATTTAATGGCAGATCAGAATAAGCGGAATAGGAATTTGAAGTAAAGGCAGCAGATGTCATGCTGATATTGTTTTCTGCAGCTTGTCAAAGGCTGTTTGATAACATTTTATGCAGCAGAAGCCATTTGTTTCACAAAACCAATATGAGATATTTGCACAATAAATACAGTCACATAATACTCCTACACTCTGACACATAACAAAGCACCATTTTGGAACTAAATCCGAAGCACTGCTTGGTTCTAGAATTTACCCATTTTATGCTTTGCTACATGAGCTAACCAGCAACTGACAAAAGTTGTTGCCACCACTCTTTCTACTTGCCAAGATCCCAAGCTGCAATAATAATAAGAGAGGAATGCAGGAGCATTCTATCAAAATTAAGAAAACTCTTGGAGTTTTCAGAAGATAAAAAGATTGCCACAGTTTTCTTTCACAAAGTCCAGCTCTGTGACAGCTTCATCCCAAATTATATTTATTTTTTTCCTTTTAAGGAAAAAAATATATTTTAAAACCAGTGAATCTTAATATACTTATTTTGTTCCTTGATGCTCTCCTCCAAATAGATAAAAAGTGCCCTGCTTATTTTGGCTCTTGGTGACAATCTTTTGTTGTTAGTTGCGAAGTTGTGTCCGATCCATCGCGACCCCATGGACAATGTTCCTCCAGGCCTTCCTGCCCTCTACAATCTCCTGGAGTCCATTTAAGCTCACCCCCGACTGCTTCCTGACTCCATCTAGCTACCTCATTCTCTGCTGTCCCGTTCTTCTTTTGCCCTCAATCATTCCCAGCATTAGGCTCTTCTCCAGTGAGTCCTTCCTTCTCATTAGGTGACCAAAGGATTTGAGTTTTATCTTTAGCAATCTTTAGAGGACCAAAAAAAATGGTGCTGAAGGTAGCCATTGCATGTAAAAACTTGCCAACACCAGATATAGATGGATGCTGAAATGAGGTTTCCAAATGGAAAAATCCTGTATGGATGGCATGATTAATCCAACCCTTATCTGACAAATAGGGACCTCAGTTATAGAAAATACTGTCAAATTAGTAAAGAATTCCTTGACCTCTAGCCCCTACAAACACCCCAGGTCTGCCCCAAATATCACTGCCATAATCCATAGAGATCCCACACAATTTCACAGAGCTCATCCTTGGTACCACAAGGCATTTCTCATTCTCTCATACAGTTCTGTTCCTATGAACAGTTCAGACTCTCTTCTCTAACATTAAGAATTAGAATAAGAATTAAGTATAATTAAACCTGTCTGGAAACAATATGGATAGGAATCTAATCTGCCCTGTTCTACATTCCTTTTGTCATATTCCTCCTGGCTTGATATAGAGCAGCAACAAGGCCATTCTTAAAGAGTAGGAGACTGGTATCAAGGGCTAATGATTTTCAAAAGATCCATGGAAATTTTGGAAACCAAAGAAGGATACAGTAGTATAACATCCAGGGGTAGAAATCATCTCACAAAATGTGAAAAATTTTCTAACTCACAATGCAGAATTCTCACACAAAGAGGAAAAGAAAGTAGCATTGCTTGTATGACTCAGATCTTCACGGTGATTCTTTCCCTCAATGCTTCCCTATTCATTTCTCTTTTCAACGCCAGACTAACTCTTGCTTCAACCCACATATTTAGCTAATCCTTGAGGCTTTTCTGATCTACCTTGCAGAGTGTCACCACCAAGAGACTGATTCTGTTCACATAACTTAGTGAACTGAACTATGATTTAATCAACTCTATTTCTGTGCTAATACAACACATTGAACTACAAATTAATATTGTATAGTACAATAGTATAACATGTTGAACACAAATATTACTCATAAGACACACTAGACTAAATATATGGCTGTTTGTTGTAAAATCTATCCACTGTGGCTACTTCAATAGTATGTTATGTAAAACCAGGCAATTCGGTTAATTCAATACCATATGAGTTAAGATGTGGTAGGAACAGATCATGAAATAACCACATGAGGTGGAAAAAGGCAATGGCAAACCATTGCTGAAAAACCTTGCCAAGAAAACTGCAGAGACATGTCCAGGTGGTCTCTGAGATTCTTCCTATCAATAATTGAATGGATTTTTTTTTAAATGATGTTAGAAGGACATGATTACAATATCATGGAAGGAGAACTTTTTGAACACTGGTATTAAAAAAAGAACTACTATATTGTAGAATCTTCTACTTTGGAAAAATTGAACTATTGCTAAAGTTTTTGTTTTTACATGAGGAAATAGCATGTACCCAAATTTAAGATAGTTCTAACAAAAATAAAGCTTTATTATATACAGTATCTTTGTAAAACATAGGAAGTAAGCTTTTGATTTTCAGCGCCTTTTCAATGATCGCTTCTACAGTTTTTCCTGACCAAATGACATTCTTTGAACATTGGGTACAGCTAATATTAGCCCAAATCAGCCTAATGGCATGTCTTGTTTTTAAAGGAAGACCAAATCTACTATTTTCACTACAACAGCAGTGACTCTGCCTAGATATTCACTACCTCCCAAAAATCTATTTCTTTATTTTCCAAAGCAAAATTCTCTACATGTCTTTAGCATGTTGCTCTTGAAATCTGATAAAGTTTTCAAATATGATCATATCCTAATCTATCTCAGGAGAAATACTGGCTATTCTTGTTTAAGGCACAACCCTTCATGAGCCTCCACACCCAATAAAGAATAGAATACTAGTATCTGAACTTGCACAGGCTTGCAAACCAGGTAACTGTGTCAGTCATCAAAATAGGTGATTTTTGTCCTGATAAGGTCTACTATCCTGTTCCGGTAAGGTGCCTAGTGGACAGAATATCTGCCAGTCTTCAATGAAGAATTTTGACTATGACTAGCAAGTTGTATCTGGCCAAAATACTGACAGAAAAGCCCTACGGAATGACAGTTATCATAGAACCCTGTTTAATTGCTTCATCTCCAACTTTTTAAATCAAAAACAGAATCAAAAGCCATCCTCCTGTAACCTAGAGGCTGTAACTGGAATCTGAATTAAAGAGTTACAGGATACCAGCTGAACATGGCCACATTCAGACTGCCAGAATGTCTGCTTCTCTGACAGCATTTAAGTTCTTCAATTAGAGAGGCAGAACTGAAGCTACCCTCAAGAGAACTGACTTAACCATTACAAACAGAAACAGTCTTATGAAAGTTTTAGGACCTTTAACATTCAGTGACCTTATAAAAGTAGGATGAGCAATCCACAAATGTCACAAACCTAAATGTGACTGCCTCAAAACAAGCAGGGCAAAAGTGGTTTTAATTGGGTTTTGTAAGTGAAAAAAATGTTTAAGGGGCAAAACTGGCACTCATTTCCTCCCTTAATCTGTCAAAATCATTTTTCTTTAAAGCTTTTCATGGGCAAGCAACATGAAAACATCCAAAACCAGACAAAACAGTTTGGTTTGGTTTGATTTCCAGTGACAGTATGATGACCTACACTTTCCTATTATGTTCCTTGGCACTCATAGAACATAGTGGGTGAGTTACCCCACAATAAGTTACCCCTCAGAATTTAACCACTGCTTCTGCATCTAATATAAAGACCAAAAGTATTTACAAAGCAAATAGAACT
>JAEANM010001670.1:0-26860 GCA_017656035.1 Myanophis thanlyinensis
TTCACAAATTCGCCTTTGTGGAGAGAGCAGGTTCTGCGGTGTGTCTAATTATATGGCTCTTACTGAAATAAATTTCCTAATATTTTGCTTTCATGTCTCTCTGAGTCAAAAAGGTTCCCGACCCCTGGTCTAGAGCATGTCATTTCAAGTAGATGTTAGAAAGTTGAATAACCATTTATTGGGGGATGCTTGAGATTGGAGTCCTACATTTATTTATTTTTATTTATTTAATTTATATACCGCCCCCTCTCCCGAAGGACTCGGGGCGGTGTATAGCCATTAAAAAACACACAGAATAATAATTAAAAATCAATTAAAATAATTAAATTATAGCCGGTCAATAAAAATACAGTTAAAAATTTTAAAACTCTAATTAACAAAAAACCCCATTACTTTAAAAATCAGTTAAATAGATTTAAAATCGATTTAAAATTAATTTCAACCCTCAGGTATCAGGCCAGGCCAGCTCGTTGAAATAAGTGGGTCTTTAGGGCACGTCGGAAAGCACGGAAATCCGTAATAGTACGGATCTCCGGGGGGAGTTCATTGAATTGAATGTCTCTTTCAACTCCATTACTCTATTAACTTCACTCTTATACTGTGCCTAACAATATTTTCCTTCCAGTATTTGACATATATTCAACAGAGAACCAACAGATCTCCAAAAAATAATTCAGCTAGTTGGGTATCAGAATTGGATATCAAATTACTTTTTGTCACATTTTCTCTGCTTTTTTTGCAAGACTTTTATTTTAAGCAATGTAGGCAGGATTCCAAGAATCACAGAAAAAGATCACAAACCTAAAGAAATCTTTAGATTATTTATTGTATTTTTCCCCAAATGACAGCCATATTGTAGACTACTTTTAAAACGTAGGACATTGTGAAATTGGCAATATCGTAGAAAAGAAAAGAAAAAAGGTATAAAATTCAAAGAATTTTATCCAAAGAAAAAAGGTATAAAATTCCCTAAATATGTACAAGTTTTAAGAATACTTAACTATATTTAAATTCCAATTAATAAATCATAGTGACATAAACTTACCTAGCAGTAAATTCTCATTAATAGTTATAATTAATAATAATTTACTCTTAGGTAAATTTATCTTGACATTAAGATATCAATTATAACCATGATTAACTCAGGTTCTATCACAATATTTCTGTCTTTAAACTATCCAGAATTTTTCTATGATTGTTCTTTATTTTCTGATTTACAGCAATTCTACAATTTGTACTAGTAACATTCTTCACTAATATTCAGTAATATCATCCTTGGCTGATAGACTTTCTCATTAATATTAGTAAAAGGTTATTGTCATAGTTATGGCATATTCAGCTGAAAAATATCATTATCATCATTTGCAAACAATGAACAAAATCCCAGGGCACAGGGAAATATAATTAATTTATAGTTAAGTCCAGCTTTTACATTTGAAACACATGGTTTCTAGTTTTTAGCAACTAAGTCACTTTACATATACATTTACTCCAACAATGGCCACAATTTCAGTCAATAATTGTTAAAATTGTTAATATCTTATCCTAAATAAGATATTAACAATTTCAGCCATAATTAGTTTCGTACTATATTATTTAGCATTGCCCATCATAGAATCACCAAAAATCTCTTTCATATTCTACAATTGCCAAATGAGAGTATTAAGAATTTGTATTGATTTTTCTTTCACAAATTTTTGAGAGCATATAACTTAATTACAAACATATATCAATTACATTAAGTGATAATTATTCTTCTACAATATACTGACATTTCTTACTTTCAAAAGACAGCAAAGTAATATTTACCTAGAAACTAAAACAAAAGTTAGACTACTTCTATGCAAATTTAACAAATCATACCACAAGTATCAGACTATAACAAAAAAAATTGCAGAAATGTAATGGTGCAGAATAATGGCAGACTAATCAAAAAAGTAATAGCCAAAGAAATGAAAAGGCCCAATAACTGAAGATGGATGAATACAGGCCAGAGTTATCTCAGTTTTTGAGTAAGTCATTTCTTAGGTCATATTAACAAAATATCAGGAATCAATCAAGATTTCCACACTACAGAAAATGGGCAGAAGTATTCTACTACCACTAAAGCTCCCATAAATCCAAATCAATATAATGGCTGAAAAGGCTAGGACCTGAACAGAAGTACTTCCAAACAGCTGTTTAATCGGACCTATTTCAATCCAAATCGCCTATAATATTTGGAACTGGAATTATTAAGGATTTTCATATGAAAGCCTTTAAATGACTGGTTCTATTATTTTGAAATATGAAGTCATCTTTACATAAATGAATCCTTAAGCAAGATGTGGGTACTGATTTTAAAAATCCTTTGCTTTCGGTGGAAAAACTTAATAGTAATCACAGAACTAGTAGATTTCAGTTGGCTAACTATTTATTTTGGAATTGTGAAGAACAAAATAGCCACTTTTGATAATTAGTTTTACAACTTGTATTCTAGTGGGTTAAGCCACAGATGTTTAAATTAAACTCACCTTTTAGGCATCTCGGCTGTTCACATTTATTTCATGGTTGGAATTAGGAGCTATGGAGTGTTATCAAAGCATTTCTTGCTATGGTTCTTTTTTCTCCCTGAAGGAAAAATAGCTCCTGAATATGCTAAAGAAAAGTCCTTATAATCTGTTACTATTTCAAAAGCCTATATTAACCTTACAGGTTTCCAATAAATAATGTCCTCTAAACAGACAATTAACTGGTAATTTGCTTTAAAATGATTCTGCTAAGATTACGGGAAAGCCATTCCCAAAACATCACTGAAATTTTTCAGCTCAGACTTTGAACTGCTACATTCTACCAAATTACAATTCTAATGATTACATTTCTTTTCTGAGATTCAGAATTAAAGTTAAGAAATTCAACAGTGTGCTACAAAAAGTGACTGTCATATAACTGCTATTGAATTCTACATAGTTTTCTCTAGATTAGGGATGTCAAACTTGATTTCATTGAGGGCTGCATCAGGGTTCTGTTCTGTTTGATGTTTGGGGAGGCAGGGAAGCATGGCCAGGGGGCATAGCCAGCTCAATGTCACTCTTGTCATGAGCACTGTGCCAGTGAAAATGGGCTCTCAAGCTGTTTTCGGCTGCAACGGCCTCCTGCAATCATCTACCAGTGAAAACTGAACTGAGGAGAGCTGCATGCAGCCCTCCTGAGCTTTGTTATCACTGGCAAAGGCACTAGTGGCCGATCCTTCACTGTATCCAGGGTGGCCCCACAGGCCAAAGTTAAGCACCCCAAGGGACCGCATCCAGCCCACAGGCCTTGAGTGTGATACTCTGCTCTAGATCTATACAATTGTATTGGCATCTGCTTAAATAAATAATTCCTAATGAATACTTTTAGGAATTCTGGAGTTTCTATCAATGAACAAAGTGAGAAATCCCACCTAAGGTGAGAAGACGACACCTAAATAAAACACAATAGGGAGCAATTAGATTCTAAAAAAATGACCCCTTATATGAACATAAAGAAGAAAACCAACACATCCAAATTGAACACAATAGGGAACACACATAACAAAATGATCATATATATGAACCTAAAGAGGAAGAGTGATGGAAACATGTCACTTTTAGAAGAAAGCAACAACTAAGAGAAAGTCCCTACTATCTATCCTAGCCTACTCCAACCAAGTCTTTCTGGAACTAACAATAGCTTTCATAGCCTTCCTCTGGAAGAAAATATGCAGACACTCATCAAAGAACAAGGAAGGAAGGAAGGAAGGAAGGAATACAAGCCAGCATTCCTGCAACAGGAAAAAAGTATCTCAGACTTCCTTAAGGAAAAAAACAAGTGAATGTTGGTTGATTCAATTCTTAGGGAAACAGAAACCATAGTCTGCAGACCAGACAGTCAATCTAGGGAGGTACAGAGTAAAAATCAATGATATAACTGAATAGCTTACTAAAATAATCAACCGCACAAATTACTACCCCTTTCTTCTCCTACATAACAGGATCAATGACACAACAATGAATCTGAAAACAATAACCAATAGCTAGGGAAGAAAATTAAAGAATTAGGAGAACAACTGGTATTTTCAACTATACTTCCAACAAAATGCCAACATCCAATGAGGAAGCAAAGGATTTTAGAAATGAAGCACTAGTTTAAAACTGGTATCACTAACATAACTTCAGCTTCCTAGACCATGGTCTGCATTGCCTACATGAAAGGGTATTGTCAAGGGATGGATTGCACCTCCCAAGAACTGGAAATAATATATTCAGAAAATGACTGGCTCATCATATCAAAAGAGCTTTAAACTAAAATTGAGGGGAAAGGGGAGTCAATCTTCATGACCTTTAGAGCCTAATTCCAATAAAAAATGACTAGAAACCAATCATATGAAGAGTTAGGGAGCAAAGAGAAATGAATGAAAAAAGAAGAGAAAAATACAATGAAGTAATGGGAAGGAAAGAAATCCCAGTCACAAAATAGGAAATATAAGAAACAACCCCAGCACACATAAAGGATTCAAATACCTATATACTAATGCTCAATGTTTAGGGAACAAACAGGGTGAACCTGAAGTATTAGTATGATATAGTTGCCATTACTGAAGCTTGGTGGGATGACACTCGAGTGTACTGATGGAAGGATACAAACTATTCAAAATAAACATACCTAACAAAAGAGGATATGGAGTTGTGTTACATATAAAAGATCACTACATCTCTACAGAAATGCCCAAACAAAGGATGAAGCTTCCTAGAATCCATATGGGTCAAAATAAAAAGAAAAAAGAATGACATTGCTATGCTATATGTGTATACATATGTATATACGTTTTCATAGATTTTCATGGGTGTAGGTATGCAGGTCAGGGTCTATTCAGGTCTTTTCCCATGTAAGTTTCAGAATCTCGCCAAAACGTTGCGAAGAGATTTTGAAACTTACACAGGAAAAGACCCGAATAGACCCAGACCTGCATATGTATATATATATATACTATATAGGCCATCCAATCAAGCAGAATAAATAGATGAATTCTTTGTTAATCAATTAACAAATGCTTGTAGGAAACATACCACAGTATTAATAGGAAATTTTAACTACCCTGATATTAATTGGGAGACACCTCTGCAGCAAGTGGAGATCCGACAGATTATTAATCAACTTAGTTGAAAAAAAGTAAAGGAGGGAACTACAAGAAAAGCTATACTGGACTTAATACTTAATACAGAAGTGATAGAAGAAGTTGAAGTCTCTGGAACCTTGGGACAAGAGTAACTATGTCATATTGGAATTCCACAAAAGGCAAACCACAAGCAATAGTATATACTCCAACAGTATTTAACATTGTGTTAAACTTTAATAGCGCTGATTTTAGCAAACTCAGAGAGAGCCAAAGAAAAATTTAATGGATGAAAATCCTAAAGGAGAAAACAATGCAAGAAGCTTGGGAAACTCTGAAAAAAATGATCATTAAAACCTAATCCAGCACAATATCATTGAAAAAGAAAAATAAGAAATCCAAGAAGAAACCAGCATGGTTGCACGAAGATCTCTCTAATAAACTGAAAGACAAAAGAGGTACAAAAAAATAGAAAGAAGGACAGATAATTAACCCAAATCCACAAAGATGAAGTCAGAAAGCAAAGGTTCAGAATAAACAAAGACTTGCAACAAAAGTCAAAGATAATTTTTAAAAAGTGTCTTTCAACATAAAAATGACAAGAAAAAAGTGAAGGAAACAATCAATCCACTCAATAGAGAAGATGGCAAGGAAGTAACAAACAGAGCTGCTTAACCCAGTCTTAATGCAAAAAGAAATTATAGCCCAACCTATCAAAAACATAACTGTAAAAGACTAGGAATAAAAATTAAAATAATCAAGAAAATAGTAAGAGAGCACCTATCTGATCTTGATGAATATAAATCACTGGGATCTGACCGATTACCTCCCAGAGTTCTGAAAGTGCTGGTAGATGTTATCTCAGAACTATTGTACCATATCTTTCAAAAATCCTGGAGCATAGGGGAACTACCTCACGATTGGAAAAGAACTGACGTGATTCCCATCTTCAACAAAGGTGGGAAAAAACAGAACCAGGAATTTACAGACCAATCAATTTGGGAAGATACTGGAAAAGACAATAAAAAAGATCTGGGAAATCTAAAAATAAATAGTTATAATTAGAAGCCAGCACAGATTTCTTAAAAACAGATCATGTTAAACCAATTGTATTTCATTCTTTGACAGTGGTTTTAATTAGTGGACCAGCAAAATGCTGTGGACATAGGATACTTAGGCTTCAGTAAGATATTCGACAAAGCAGACCACAGCCTACTTCTTAGTAAGCTAGAAAAATGTAGGGTAGATAGCATTATCACCAGATGGATTTGTAACTAGCTGACAAACTGTATTCAACAAGTAAACCTTAATGGTACAATAGCTACATGAAGAGAGATAAGCAATGGGGTACCAAAGGTTCCGTCTTAAGCCAGTATTCTTCAATATCTTCATAAATGATAAATGTTGGTTCTATCCAACAACATGAAATTTAATGTGGAGAAAAGCAAGATTTACCCCTAGGCAGGAAAAACCAAAGGTACAAGCACAGATTAGGCGAAACCTGGCTTAAAAACAGCAACTGTGAAGGGGACTTTGAGTATTTGTGGACAATCACTTAAACATGAGCCAGCAGTGTGAGGCAGCAGCCAAAAAAGCTAGAACAATCCTTGGTTGTATAAACAGAGGACCCAGAATAAAAATTATATGAAGTATTAGTACCACTTTATAAATCCTTAATAAGATTACATCCAGTTTGGTCACCACATTATGAAAAAGACAATGAGATTTTGGAAAAGTGCAAAGATGAGCAAGTAAAAGGCCTGGAGACAAAAACATATGAACAACAATTTTAGGAATTGGGTATGACTAATCTAGGCAAAAAAGGATTAGATGTGATTGCAGTATTCCAGTATTTGAGGGGTTGCAACAAAAAAGAGGCAATTTCAAAAGGTGTCAATTTATTTTCCAAAGCACCTGAAGGCAAGACAAGAAGCAATGGATGGAAAATAATCCAGAAAAAAAAAAACCCTGGGATTAAGAAGAATTTGCCTAATAGTGAGGACAATTAACCAGTGGAACAGCTTTCCTTCAGAAGTTGTAGGTGCTACATCACTGGAGGTTTTTAAGAAAAGACTAGACAGCCACCTTTCTGAAATGGTATAGGATTTCCTGTTTGAGCAGGGGGTTGGATTAGAAGACCTTCAAGGTCCCTTGCAGTTCTATTCTGATTGACTGATATCTTAGAACATGGCAAAAAACTTATCTACTATAGTATTATGAAGAATTTCCATTGATTTACAATTCAAATCTTTATTATCAATGCACAACATGAGTGCAGTGCAACTGAATGAAATTACAAAACTCTAATGTAAAATATTTCCAAGTACATGAACTAATTTTATGTTTACTGTCTAACCAAAATGTTAAGAGTAATATCATCCAGAAAATAATTTGTAAAATGATATTATATGCACATGTTTACAAAATGTGAAAACTTTTTTTTCCTTTAAAACAATTGTTTGGTTTTTGTCATACATAATGTATACAAATTAAATTTATGCAAATTAAAACTATAATTTATAATTTTACATTACATTAAGGCCCTAGTTTTATATATACCTATTTTCAAGTAAGCCTCTCAGAATTTGAAGTGACTTTTATGATAATATAAAATTTTTCTGCTAAATTAAGGTCATTATCTTTCTAATGTGTCTATTTTAAACATATATTCACATTTTAGGTCTCAAAGGTTTTGAAAAAGCAAGATGCGTTTTATACTGATGTTCTAGAATTCGTATTCGGGACTTTGACTAGAAGACTTCCAAAGTCTCCTCCTGCCCTATGATTCTGTGTCAAATATGCTGATCCACATATGAAATAGTTTTTGTTCTCATCACTCAGCAACCGTTTAAATATGAAATAAGTTGCTCTGAGCATTTCTTTGAAGTATTCTAAGTTCACAACAGCTGTGTTTGGAATAGGAATTGCTCAATTGCAACCATGATAGACTTAAAATACTCATCAAATCATTTCTCATTTGAAACAGCAGTTTTGCACCCAAAATAGAACATTTTGTGCATAAAACAATTCAAATCCAATCTTTTGCACATCCTATTTTCTTTACACTGTGTTTAAGCATTTTTATACATTATGGAAAATTAACAAACCTTTTATAATTATAGGTGCTGAAAGTACTATGAAGGTTATTCATTAAGTAATACTTCATGAAAGCAGAAGAAAAATAGCCCCTAATCTGGGGAAATTAACTGCACCTGAATCCTAGTAAATTTCTATTCATCAGAAAACTTAATAAATTAACATAGTTCTTATTAGGACATTTCTATGAAAATAGTGAAATAAGTGATACTTAAATTACTTTAAGTGACAATTTAAAGTAGTTAGATTAAGTGACAACACTGTCACAAAATATAAAATGTTCAAAAGGTATTTGTTAGTGTAAAACATAACCTTGCCAGGTAGATGCTTTTTCATATCCAAACCAGACATAGATTACTACATTAAACTTTGGTTAGAGAACTCTAGATTACATAAATATAAGATTAATATTTTCTTTGACTGAGATATCAAAATTATTAAATGTTTCAATATTTCACTATTTTTCCACATTTTAAGGAGCAAAAGAAGTAGACACATAATAAATGATCAAGGCTGAGAATTCAGAAAACCAGATTGAAATATTAACTATAATACATGTTGCACTGAGAAATTTCAAACTACAGCAGTGATTACCATCAGCAAAACTGCACATAGCATTTAGCAATGTGGTTCAGAGCAATTAATCTCTCTGGCCTTCTTGGGTTTTTTTTTTCATTCCTTAAAATAGAACACAGATGCAGCTTTCAGTCTGAAAAACTAATCCATGTGTGTATGTGAGTTTGTGAGTGTGAGTGACAAAGGGGGAGTGATAGAAAGAGGGAGGGAGGGAGGGAGGGGGGAGAGAGAAAGAGAGAAGGAAGCTTGTATACTCAGCCACAAAATCTTTGAAGATTTCATTGCAAAAGCTTCCAATAATGTAAAACTGTGAAGATGCATTTTTGGTTCTTAAAAACAGCTTCCAAAGATGATGGTGAGAAATGCTGCAATAAAAACTTCAAAGTCAGTTTTGCTGAGCATGATTTTTTGCCTCCTTTTGCTTTTTGATACTGTAGGCAAAATATCAATAAAAACTTTAAAATATTCAGAATATTACTACTTGTAAAATGTATAGAGTAGGGGTCTTCAAACTTGACAATTTTGTGACTTGTGGACTTCAACTCCCAGAATTCTGGGAGTTGAAGTCCACAAGTCACAAAATTGCCAAGTTTGAAAACCCCTGGTATAGAGCTTAACTAGGAAGCTGTCCTAAAGGCGTAACTCCCCTATGAAAAGCTATACTATATATCTATTATATTGTATATAATCAGGTTATAAAGCACAATAGCATATTGCACTGGTATATGCAAACATAACTGAAAATGAATGTGCTTGGTACAGATGTGACACATCTGAAAAAAATTCCATTTACCCTAAACAAGATCCTACTAGCTTTTATTAGCTGCAAGTAATTTTTAAGAGTTGCTTATATAGGACCCATTCTCTGTCTGTCTGTCTGTCTATTTGATACATATATGTGGTCATTCATCCCATGAAAATATAACTGAATAATAACATTTTTAAAAGCTGACACATACACATTTCTCTGCATTTCGTACCATGTATGACTGTGCATGTGATGAATAAAATTTGATCTTATTTGATTTGACACAACCTTACTAAAAACATTGTACACAAGATCATTAAAGATCAGAAAATAATGGTAAAGCAAGTCGTCTTAATGTCTCATCATAAGAAAATAAATGAAAGCTTGTATCAAGCCTCTTTTTTATGTGAAAGTTCGTTATTTTTTAAAAATTATGCAATACACTCTTGTGTTTCAACATACACAAGACACACTTGTGTTTCTACTGAATGTAAGTCCCTCAGCTCCTGGTATAACAGGCAATGTACTGATTTTTAGCACCAGTCATCTTGCCTACGAAACTACATGCTTACTTTTCATGGGCCTTTAGTGCATTTGCTGTAGAAAGGGCAACAAATTCTTTCTTACCAGAAGTTAAATCTGAAATACACTTAAATCTCAATCCAGAATTCATACTGTAAAAACAAAAATCTAAATCAAAAATTCTAATGGGATTTCAATAAAGCTGAAGCAAAGGTATCTCAATGAGCACTCAGCACAATTAAGAGCTTAATACAATCACTATTCAATAACTTTGCATAGCTTTAAAGAAGAATTTCAAAGGAATCACACTGCAGAGTAGGTTCCATTTTTCACCAGAAGATTATATAAAGTTGGCTATTCTACCTCATTGCTCTTGCTTTGTGAAAGAGCCAGGCTATCATTTGTCAGCTCCTCCTCATCAACACTATTTCTGCTAAGAGCTTTGTTTTTTTTCTTCTTGGATTCCCCATCACTAGCAGCACTACTATCTTCATCATCATTGCCTTCCTCTTCATTGTCATCCTCATCACTTCCACTCCCATCATCTTCATCATCCTCATTGTCACCATCACTTCCTTCTCTTCGTAATGTGTTTTTCCCCTTCTTTTTCCCTGCAGTTGGGCGCCAATCATTGTCATCCTCACTGTCATAGTCATCTATATCATTGAGTTCTTCCATAGATACAAAATCTAAAAGAGGGCGATTTCTTCTCAGGTTCCACTTTTTTGGCTCATTTGTGTGCTCATCAACACCAGCATCTCCTTCATTGGGCTTCTCTCCCTCTTTTTCTTTCTCCTTTTTCTTTTTTGCCTTCTCTTCTGCTTCTCTATCTTTCTCCTCCTCCTCCTCTTCTTTTTTTTCAGTTTTAATAGTCCCTTTCTCTGTTACTGGCAGTTCTTCTCCACCTGAATTTTTAGGTTTTTCTTCTGTTTTTTTCCCTTCTTCATCTTCTTCTGCCAGCTCTTCCTCCAATAAGTTTTCTTCTGATTCACTACAGGAACCTTCTCCGCTATCCTTTGATCCATCTTCACTGCCATGTCCACTGCCTTCAGAATCTGTTGAGCATATGAGAATTTAAAAAAGGAATTCCAAAATAAAATGTACCAAAAAGAAAAAGATTTTTTTAAAGAAAGATTGAGGCTTAGTCAAATTAAATATTATTAGTAGCCAGCTATTTTTATCTGGGTAATTTTTTCCCCTTGAGATAGCATTTTTATTATAAAAACCTATGGATTAGGTTGTTGTTTTTTTGCTAGAATAGTAAGAAGCTGTGTTTCTGTCCCATTTTATGACATGAGTTAGAAACCATAGTTTAGTTATACAGCTCAACACCCAATTTTCACTTAATTATGCTAGACTAACTGACTAACTGAATAAGTGATTTAAACATATCAATAAACCATTCCACACAATAATTCTTTCTAAAATAATTACAATTCTTGAAATGATTAAAACAATTACATCAAACTTTTTATACATTGTCATTTCACTAAACAAAAATTATACTGCAATTGTAAAAGAAATCTAATTTATTCAATGTATACATTTGAGTTTTATTTCCTATTTTCTATAAAGGTGCCATCAGGATACTTTTGGATGAAAAGAAAGAATATAAAGCAAAATATTACGATTTATTTGGGTATACTTAAGCCACTACTCTAGCATTTAAAACTTTAGTTGGTTGTTTTAAAACAAACAGGGCACAACTGTATTATTGTGCTATATCATTTATATAAAGAATATAACTCATGAACAGGTGTCTTGGCTAGGCTACTTGGGAATATTTTTGTTGAAAAAAACAATAATAGTGTTATACTAATATGGTATACGAAGAGGATATAAATGTAACCAAATGTATATCTTTTATGCAGATATACAGAATAGATAAAATTATGCTTTCAAAAGGTTCTTATACATGCAACAAAAAGGCAACAGAGTCATTTTTTTAAAGGCCGTGATAGTACTGAAAGTTAAACAGCTTAAGGAACACTCATTTGAAAGACAGCATGGAACTACAAGAAGGTGGTCCACATCTATGCTCCATCTTTTTTTCTGAGTAACTTCCTGTATATCTGATTGTTTAAAAACCTGCTAGAATTTTCCCCTCATTCTAATATACATATGCCATTATTTGTAATAAAGCATTTAGTTAAAGCAGACCATAACTACAGATTCAATGAAATACTTTGATAATTAACAGTGTTCCATATTTAATTGGAATATTACATTACTATTGCAGTAATTAGTATTATATGAAACCTCATATAATCAATTGTTGACACACATGTCAAAGTCTAGCAATATTTGGGAGAAAAATGGAGCCATATGTTATTCTCAACCAAGGAACAGTAGCACAGCTGCTAAATGTTCCAAAAGTTCAAGGCAATGTAGAAGACTTTTCTCACTGATTTTCTAATATCAGAAGAGAGCTGGGGAACAGAAGCTGGGGAAGAGAAAGCCATACAAGCACCAATTAACCAAAAAAAGCAAACTGAAACAGGACAATTAGATAGGCAACTTGAATGCTACTAGAAATATTAAATGTCTTGTTTTCAACTAATCTAAGTACAAACTGAGGAGCTAAAACTATCACATTAAATAAGAAGTATAAAAATATTTTCTAAGATAATATTCTTGCTAAAATATAGATGGAAACTACACACACACACACACACACAGGAATATATATCTATATGTACACTCACAGATGCTTGCATTGTATACAAACACTTTTTTATATATCACAATATATAAAAAGTCTCAGCAGATAGCAGACTTGGTTAGTGTTTGGATTATAGTCCCCTAGGAAATATAAGAATTGTATTCCTAACTCAACTCCTGAAAAGAAAATTATTATAAAAAATAGTGTCAAATGTCTTTCATACAATATTGCTGTCAAGGAAGTGATACAATATATCCATAAAATCAGAGCAATGAAACTCAAAATGATATTTTATTATTGATAAAGTTGATGAAAAATCAACTTCTGTATGGTAAGTTTTTTTTTTTTTTTGCTAAAGTTAGTCCCTATTACTCATTTTATCATTGCCAAACGTTCTTACTTTTGCAAATTAAAATATAATAATTTGGCAGGTGAAGAAGGAACCTTACAAACCAAGCCTATGCATAATATGTACAATGTTAGTATGCTAAATGAAAAATGCAGTACTATTATTTATGTAATAAATTTATATATTAGTTCTCAAAAGATTTCCGTAAAAAAATGTAACTAAAATATGCAACATTTTTGAGTTACCTATATTAATATTACTCAGTGATATGTCTATAATGTTCATATCTTCACCAGGACAATTTAATTACCAATTATCATTAAAATATTTAATTGTATGTATACAGATGAGCTATGTATAGAATGGTGCATGTTGTGGTTCTTGTCACCCATCCTCTCCTACCGCATACCATTTTCTCCAGTGACACAAAAAGTGAATTTGCAAGAGATTCGCTCTCTTAATACATGTACAAAACTGAGTGGATTGCTCTTTCAGATCACTGTAACTGGAAAAAAGAAGTTTCAAAAATTTAAAGAAAAATGTCTCTTTCAAAAGGAAAATACCAACAGTTTGTTCAACTCATTTTAAAAACTTTGGAAGTAATCTTTAACTTGTTCATACTTATTTATTATGATATTTATTTGCTGTCTCAGAAATTATCTTTCTCTTGATGATCAATTACTGTATTGTTGTTGAGGCAAATTGGAATGTCAAAGTAAACCAGAAGATGGGTGAGAAAAAACATAGCAAAATCCTAGACTTCTTGGTTAAAGATCTAGTTAGTCTCCCAAACAGAGGATGGAGGGATTGTGATACCTTCTTTTGTATTGTTGTATTGTATTGTTTATTTTAGTATTTTACTATTCTGGTTAGTTGCATGTTGGTTTTTGGTTGTAAGTTGCCCATAGATTTTTGGGACTTGGCAGGCTATTAAATAAATAAATAAGTACCATCAAAATTATATTATTAATGCTAAAAAGGTAATAATGTACCATGTTTCCTATATAAAAAAGATTAGAAAATTTTTCAGGGAAAATATTAGATTGCCTAAACGAATCTAAAGTTGCATAAATTAGTCTGAAATACAGCTATTTATTGTAATTAATCTTTTGTCAAGTCTCCAGTAAAATATAATTCAAGGCTTCACATCATGAACTGCAAGGAAGACTGTGGCAATACTATAAACTTCAGAATTTTGAAGAACTGAAAATGATGAATGAGTTTTAACATTCTTGTATCAACACTAGTAATCTGCAATAATGATTATTTGTTCATATTAAAATGACAGGGTAAGTTACCTTTGAGAAAAAAGAAATGCTGCATTTCAGTCATTTTATAAAAAAGTATAAAGGCATACTCAAGTAACAGCATTTAATCAACCTAATGTAGGAAATTAGTCAAGTTTTGTTTTTGTTTTTTAAAAGAGATGTGTAGGTTTTTTACCCTTTTTAATCTGTTATCGCCACATATCTCTAACTACCATTCCAATAATTTCTAACCAGGACTTCCAAGACGATGAATTCTGGAAGTAGTAACCCAATGCCTTTGGATTTCACAAGGTTGGAAAAGTGTTCATCACATTTAAAGAATTTAAATTAAAATGTTGCATTATTTAGCAATTTATCTCACAAAAAAATTAGCCAAAATTAGCAATGACTTATGCAAAGTCATGCAACAAGTTTCAAGATTAAGAAATTGGAACTTCACATCTGTTGACTGATATATGAAAATACAACTGCCTTTTCTAACTTTGTGACCTCCAGCTGAAGCTTATTACAGTAGCAGTAGGCATATTGGCTTAAGAAAATATCTGAACAGGAAAGTTTCCCTATGATATTACTATAATGTAGGGGTTTTTTTTTATTGTTGCACTGACAAAGTAGATTCAAATATAAATTTTTTACAGTGCTACAGTGTTTACTAATGAAGCTATAAAGGATGACTGTGTATTTTGTATGAATTCTGATATGGTTACATAATAAACTTCAAATGGGCTTACCTAGGTAAAAAAAAGTATATTCAGATAGGACAGATTTCTCCCAAGGCATTTTCCTTAAAATCAATAGTTTAATGTATACAGATATCCAAATGTACAAATAGCTATTTAAGTAGTCCCTAATCCAGCTATTTACCTAATATGACTTTCATGAAATTAATAATGTAGTAAACAATCTGTATGTCAAACAGACAATATTCCAATTCTTCTGGTGTTTATTAAAATAATATTTATACATTAGGCAATAAAAAGGCTTTGACCTTTTGGGGGGATAATATCCCCACAATATCTGATTTGTTACATAGTAACATTGATTCAATGGTATAAAGCCTGACATCCCCTTATGCACTGTCATTATAACTCTCAGAATGGGCACTCAGATTATATTCGAGAGACTTCCTAGAGCAGTCCCATGTTGGTCATAAACATTGATCATAAATTCTGAGTCACAGTCACAATACATACAGAGGATATCAACTTTGAGAAATATGATATAAAGGATAACCTAGATTCCACACCCCAAATATATGACAACTTTACATAAGGTACATAGCTATTTAGATCTATTATAGCCTATGTGAACTTTGATTCACTCCAACAAAAAAAAAAATGAACTACCAAATTAATATTTTATAAATTTTCATTTTAAATGAAAATTTAATATACTAGAGGTAATTAATTTCAATTAATCATTTGAATATTAATGACTCATGGTACTGATTGATCACTTTGAATGCATTCACCAAACTGTTTCAAATTAGAAAATTAGAGATTTCTTTATGTTAACATGAAAAAAAATTTATCAAGATATTGATCAGATTTAAATTAGCTTAATATTATATAACATACTTCAATACATTTTAGTTATTGTTACATGTTACATATCAGAAATGAGAAAACTTTAATCCTATAAATGCCAGCGAATACCCAGCATCCAAACTAATGTGCCCAGTAAATAGTATGCTGAAAATGTAATTCAACACTGCAACTCCCAGTCTCTTTGACCCTACTTACCTTGGTATTATTCCAACAACTGTTCTCTAATGATAATGACATGTAGCTTATCATGTTAGCAAAAATAATAAATAGAACCTATTTAATGTGACATGATCATAATGCCTTCTACTCATCTTACAAAACAAAAACATGTAAGCTCATAATATCAAACATAAGCAAAATATCAATTTTACATAGAACTAATCCAAATTTATATTCATTGATTAATAGATTATATTTTCTAAAGTTGCAGAGATTCTTAAACTACCTGTATTTGCCATACTATAATGATTTTGTAATTGCCCAATGATCAATAAAAAGCTTATTGGATTCACCATTATTATTTCGAGCCATCTGTTGTTCCATTACCAGCTATAAAAATGGTTGGAAACATTTTCTTCTATACATTTGTACATAAAGTGCAGTAAATAATTCATAACTGATTCATAGTGTACATCCAAATCTGCACTTACAAGATACATTAACCTGTTCAAGGCAAAACAATTATTATACAGGGAGTCCAAATTTCATTTCTCATGCTTAATTCAAGTTCAGCTTGATTTTGTGATTCTTCAGTTGGAGGTCTATACATTCTATTTTCTTTGTATCATATTTTGAAACACACAATATACAACTCTATGTGCCTTTACTTCAAGGTACACCCATCCTTCATTTCTACATTCCCACCAACAATTTTTTCTTGCATTCTTTGTTTTTTTTTAAAGATTTAAACTAAAGATTTTTAAAATCAAAAGCTATATGGATAGAAGATTCTGAAGTCCCTAGATAAAAATAGTCTAACATCAAATTATATAAATCTTTTACTGGACTGCTGTAGGATGTAATAGGAGCTGCCTAATATCAATTACTCAAGGATGAAAATGGCTGAGAAAATAACAGTTATTTTCATTATTACAGTATTATGCAATAGGGAGCACTCTGGAAAGCAGTTCTAGCTTTCTTCCTACACTATACATATGCCCTCGACTTACAACACTTCATTTAGTTATATCATTGAAAAAAATGATTTATGACAATTTTTCATGCTTACAACCATTACAGCATCCCTATGATCAAGTGATCAAATTCCCACTTGCTGGGCAATTGACTCATATTTCTGACAATTGCAGTATCCTGGGGGCCATATGATCACTTTTTGTAATCTTCTGACAAGCAAAGTAAATGGTGAAATCAGATTCACTTAACCACTATGTTAGTAACTTAACTGTAGTGATTAATTTAACAACCATAGCAAGAAAGGTCATAAAATGGAGCAAAATTCACTTAAATGTTTCACTTAGCAATGTAAATTTTGGGCTCAATTGTAGTCGTTAAGTCGAGGACTATCTGTATACCAAATGAAGGAGGGTACCAATTATGAAAGCTGCATCACTGAGAGGAGAAAATTACTCAGACTGCTCATGTATTGAACATATCAGATATATTCCAACAGAGTGTGAGTAATCATGGAAACAAATGCAGAAGAAATCAGAGGCCAAAAAAAGGGGGGGTGCTAGAAAAGCACTGTAAAAAGACTGGTGGCAAGAAAAATATCCTATTTCAATGGTCATTCTCCTTGTACTTCTTGATAGTTATTCTATATTCATTTACTGTGGCCTATTTGGTTTGGTTCATTATATTGCATAAACTCAGTCACTTTGGCTTGTAAACTGTGCATATATGAACCTATAGTGCAATATTCAACAGACCATTATTGAATGTACTGACTCAGTGCAATGTGTAAATCTAGTCAACACTCAGCCATAATTTACTGAATAAATTGTAATGGGGCTTGATTGCCATAGTCTGCTAAACCCAAACAAAGAAGACATGTTACATTTAAGTGCTATGTGTAAACCCACACATATCTAAAGATAGTTGCTTTATGTATTATCTAGATACCATAATAGTTTTAGGAATAGTTTTAAGGCACATTAAAAAAAATAACAGAAAAGGGAAAAAAAAGCAAACTGATAGTGTGAGAATCAATTTTAAACTATGTTAAAACAGGAGAAGGAGAAGCATTTATTTACCTGAAGCATCTCCAACCTTAAAGTCACTGTCATCTGAACTGTCATAATCTAAAGCTTCCAGCAGGGAAGCTGCCAAAGGCTTCACCTGCCGCCTCTTCGAGCTACGATCCACTGCAGAAAAGAAGAAAGAGAGAAGGAGAAATGCACGGGTTTTGGTGGTTTTTCCCCCCCCTTTGTGATCATGATCATTAGGGGCTATATTAAATGGGACGGGGAACAATCATCAGGAAAAACAGAAACAAAAACCCACAGACGCATTAAAACAATGTAATTTATGCTCTGGAAAGAGTGGGCAGTAAGAAAAGAAAAGGCTGTGTCCCTCTGGGGAAAGCGTGCTAGGGCGTAGGGCGGGAACCGCAATAAAAGTGCACCATGTGACGGGCACAAGAGAGAAGGGATGCCCGCAATCTACTACCGGAGTTAATGCGGTAGAGGAGAAAAACACCGAGCAGATACGGGCATCAACGGGCAGGAGAAACGCTTTTGCTACCGGTTATGGCAAGGCTGCGCTTCAAGAGCACAGAAAAGACGGCGGCTCTTTCGGGCGAAGGGAAGCGAACCAAGAAAGAGTCGCTGCAGGGATGCTGCTGGACTTACTCACTGAATCCGAGCAACTGCTCCCGGGCATACAGAAAACCGCCTGTACCCGTCAGGGAGCTTCGCTCCCTTCAGACCGTAACCGCGCTAGGGCTGAATGGGAGGTTGCGCGATCTCCTAGGCCAATTCCGTAACCCAGACAATAGGCGAAATCGTGCCCCGGATGCAGTTCTCATCTCTCCAAACCCTGCTCAGACGCCAGATATTCGCCGTTTCCGCTGGGAGATTTCGCGGTGCGCATGTACAAAAGCTCCGCGCAGGCGCCCTGTGCCAACGCGAAGTTTTGCCCGTCTTTGGCTCAGGAGGAGCATGCGTTCTTTGAGTGGAAATGCGCTTTCCTATTCAGCACCCGCGGAAACTGAAGAAGTCGGGTGTGGGTGTGTTTCTAATCTCTCCCTTTCTCCGCATGCGCAGTTCTGCTTCTGTAATCAGCTATTGGACAGTATTTTCACCCATATAATAGAGGAAAGACATGTAGTACAAAAACTGGTGATTTGAGAACAAACATTGGCAAGGAAAATATCTTGCCATGTTCCACTATGCACATCTATTGCTCCAACCATCCTTTTAGACTCAGTCTTTTTAAAGAACCTTTTTAGATTTTTTTCCTTTTATACTACGGTATTTAGCTTTTTATATATAATTTAATTTTGTTGTATATGATATGCTTTTTAGTTTTTTGTATTTCCCTCCTTCTTATGCTGGTCTTTGATCACAAAAAAGGCTTGATTTGATTTGAATTTTTTAAAAAGTAGCTGTCACCTTATGGTAGCACCAGCCATGATGCTTGGCATACAGATCTTTTCAAATCTATCCATCTAATCCCTTGTATCATAACAGATAGAAGCAACTGTCATAACATTGGCTCATATCAAGGAAAGGATTTGAAGAGTTAGAGCTAGGTAATACTCTGATGTAAATTGATCAAGAAATCTCAGGGCTGTAAACTATTTTGAGTATTTAAAGCAACAACTTGAAAGCAGTGGAAAGCTTTATAATCAGAAGGAGTTGAAACTGAGAGGTATTTTATGGAGTTCTTTTCTCCATTGTAACCCACTAATTAGCAACTGAAAGCTTACAAACAAAATACAGGCAAAACAGAATCTCCTAGTCATTTTTCAGATGCTTTTGATACTGGGTGTGTGGAACAGCCATTATCACAAATAGTTTACTGTATTGGTAACTTATCCTATTTAATTTTTCAGCCGTTCTTTTATTCAACACACATATTTTATGCCCTTCTATCATTCTCTCCTTATTAAATTTTATGTAAGTTTAATGTTTCAGATGTATTATACATTCACAAAAGAATGTTCTATCTCCTCGATCATTTTGATTTTCCTTTTGTGTAGCTCTATCATATTCTACAATTTTCCTTCAAAGGTGTGGTCCTAGAACATAGATTTGTATCACAACATAATCAGTTGATTACACTAGATTTGTTTAAATAAATATATTTTAAACGTGAAGCATCCATGGGAGTTCAATAACTAATAAATTCAAATAAAGAAAGAATACAATGTAGAGCATTTGACTTTTCCTTTTAAAAACTAACTTTAAAAATGCAAAACAAGCTCCAGTTTAACTGAAGTCAGGATGGTGATCACCTACTAAATTATTATTATTATTATTATTTATAAGTCTTATTATTCATGAAACCTCAGACTTCTTTAAATTCAGCTTTTATAGTCTGACCAAAATAAATAATTATACATAATTCTTATACATAAATATGCTTAAATATTTTATTTCCTAATGACTCTGAGAAGTTCCAGAAAATATTCTTCTAGAAGGTGGGAATGTAATCTTCAGAAACTCAAAATGGTTTGAAGTTGTTTATTGTCTTCTTAAAGAAAATGTATATCAGCCTGGAAATGCTTGGAATTTTAGTCCCAATAAATTTGGAGGTAACAGTTTGGGATAGACTGGTAGACATACTTTGAGTTGGATTTCTTTGTTTGAATTTCTGCTTTGGACCATTATTAAAAAATATCGGGAACCAAATCCAGGTCACAACCAAACTTAAATATTTAGGGATATATATAACAGCTAGATGCAGCACGTTAAAAAAGGATAATTATCTTAAACTCAAACAGCAGATTGTGACAGATTTGACAAAATGGGGGAATTTGCAACTTTCTCTGGTTGGGAGAATATCAACAATTAAGATGAATGTGCTACCTAGAATTTTATATCTTTTACAGACAATTCCAATTATGCTTGGGAGAGAGTTTTTTGAAGATCTAAATAAAATAGTGTTGAAATATGTTTGGCAGGGCAAAAAAAGCAAGAATTAAATTTAAATTATTGCAGAATGTGAGATTACGAGGAGGTTTTGCCATGCCCAATTGGGAAATGAATGATCAAGCAGCAAGTTTGATGTGGGTTAAGGAATGGATAATGTTAAGGAACTGATAATGTTAAGGAATAATAGACTATTGACTTTGGAGGGTCATGATTTGTTGGTGGGGTGGCATGCCTTTCTTTGGTATAAGGGCACTAAAACACAAGGGTATTTCAGAAGACACTATATTTGAGAGGCATTGTTATTAAATTGAGAAAAGACTAGAAAGCAATATTATACGAAAATTCCACTTTGGTTGTCAACAATTGAGGCTTTTACATATCCAATAGTATACAAGGAGGAACAAACTGTTAGATATCGAGAGATATTGCATGAAAAGGGTGAACTCAAATCAATGCAAGCTTTACAAGAACAAGCTGTTGCTTGTTAAACCAATTACCAGAACAAATAGACACAGACATAGACTAGCCAGATTTCTGAAGCTGATTCTTTTCAGGAACAGAGACTAACCTTTTCCTTTCCAAACAAAACTTATGACTGTTTTTCACACTTTCAACGTTGCAGCATCTCCATAGTCAAGAGGTGAGGCGAAGTGCCCCTTGACATGAGTAACATCCAGTTGGTCAGACTCACCCAGACACATGACCACCAAGCCATGACCACCAAGCTACACCCACAGAACCGGTAATAAAAAAATTAAATTTCACCACTGACTACAACTAATATGGATGTGTAGTCACTGACTGTTGGTGTGGAGAAAGATATTTTACTCTTTATGTGCTTCTTGCTGGGTTTCTATCTATCTTTAACAACTGTGTAAAGATTTAATTTTAGGGATGGCATATAGGATAAACTTTCTGTAAAAGTTTGCAAAACATAAGAATCTCTGAAAATCTTTAGCTATGTGGGGAGTGTGTCACTCTAGCACCACTTGAATCTTCCTGGGTATTATTTGTGGAAATGTAGTAATCCAAGAAATCCAGCTTTTTGAAATCAAAAGCATATTTTTCTGATTTAGAAAAAAATAGTGCCAAAAGAGTGCTCACATCTTGGTTTCCAAACCATCCTTGTGGCACAGAATAGCATCCAATGTGGCTTGGGTCAGCTGCTGCTCCAGTCTGAAGATCAGATGCCATTCTCATATTTTCATTGCATTCTGTTGAAAAGTTTTGAGAGGTGAGTTGACTAGATTAATGTCAGGTACAAAGATCAGGGCCATACA
Source organism: Myanophis thanlyinensis (assembly GCA_017656035.1). NCBI lineage: Eukaryota > Metazoa > Chordata > Lepidosauria > Squamata > Homalopsidae > Myanophis > Myanophis thanlyinensis. The sequence continues at coordinate 22,219 of JAEANM010001670.1, forward strand.
GTAAGTTCCAATTCATTGGATTTACTGCTGATTTATTTCTTCAAAAGAATACATTTACTAGGAAAAGTCAAACAATCAATCAACTACAGCACAGAAGAACACAAGGAGAGAGAAAAGCCCTCACAGGGCCTCTCTTATAATACAGACTCTTAAAGTGATAACAGTCAAATAACCCTGTTGACTCATTCCTTTCATTGCATCATCATTATAGTATTACAATAGCTGGTCGCTATTAAATTATTACCCTGATACTAGTCAATTAGTATTTAACAATATTTTGGTGCTAAAATAAGAGTTAGCTTAATAAGAGTTAGCTGAATTCTAGAAGGGGTTGGGCTTGTGGTAATGTAGACTCTTGACTGATTCCTCTTTTGACACTGGTCTCTGGTTCTGCCAGTCCTTCTCCTACACTTACATGAACTGTAATGCATTTTGTCCAAATTATTTTTTATGTGTATACAGCCTTATCAAATTGCACTAGATACAAATCAGAATTCAGGTGTACCTACTGCAGAATACTGTTTTTAAGTTATTCAGAATGTTTATTTGACCTGTAGAAAGAATATTTTCCTGTGTAAGTTTTTTGAAATTTTCAGACAGATGTATAAATCTATAGTATTTAGTATTTAGTATGAAAAAAAATGTTGTGGCTAAACTAAGGAAAACTATCTTTATTTATTTTACTGCATTGCATTTGCATTGTGTTGTATTTTTGTTGTTTTCATACAGAACAACAATGAAAAACAGAGTGTATGTCCTTTATAAGTCTTAATTTTAATGAGCAGGCTTGGTACTCCTGGAATAAGAATCCATTGTGTAAGATAGGCTATAAGATATCCAAAGTTTGTTTTACATTCCATGTAGAAAAATGGTAAAAAAAAAAAAATAGAAATATAATTGATGTTTATTAAAGAAGACATTCAGTGAGTGAAAAGAGGTCATTTCTAGCACATCTCGGTGAATAGAGACTGGCAGCCCCTAGGACATGTTTCTTAAGAGGCAAGTCCCAGAGAAGCAAAGCAGATGGGAAAAATGGTTTCAATGGAGCATCATACGGAACAGTGAGTTGTTTAGACAAGTAAAATTTGTTGAAGACAGGAGTTCCCTTGCATTTGCTTCAGTGTTGGGAAACAAACCCCTTTGAAACAAGTAAACAACCTCCCTTGATTCTTCCTTTGTTGTAAAGCATAAACCTACTATTTCACACAATAACACTTAGGTCATTTATGAATCTTATTTTTCATTTTGTATGCTTGCATGTGATGATCCATGCTCAAAGGAAGTTTTTGATGTCTCCGCTTCCATGTAGAAAGATGAAGAATCAAATTATGCTGTCTTCTCCTTATCACATAATTTACACCTTAATCTAAGCTCTTCTGATCAAATAGAGGATGATCAAAATTTCTATCTCTGCAGTCTTATCACAGCTACATATTACATGCAATCATACAATGTGATTCTTTCAGGCATATTCTATATAAGCTTCAAAGAAGAAAGACAGGCCTCAGTGCTCACATCAAAACATCTCATTATCCACCCCTCAGAAATATTCTAATACATCCTTCCACACTTAAATGTAAATGACTCTAAGAACAACAATGTTTTGCTAACTAAAAGGAAATATTTTCTCACAGTAACTGGCAGAACACAGAAAATGGAGTATTCCTAAGGCTGCAATCCATCATGAAGGCTGCGACCCTAGTAATTATTTTCAGTTGCCCAACTTCCAGTCCTGCCATAAGTTCTTTATCAACTAAACCATTAAGGTATCTGATTATGCCAACCTGCCACCTGTTTTTAAAAACATTATTAAATACAGCTGCCTTGATGAATGGATTTGGCACATCAATGAATGATTTGAAAAGGTACTTCCATTCATATGTAAATTTTTAGCTGTACTAGAACTTTTTTGTTAACTGCTCAGAGGCAGTTATTCATAAATGTCTAGGTCTGCAAGTATGTGGCAGATTATCTTGTGTTTAGTTTTAAATAAGGTCCTTATGACAGATGTTATTCATGACTTAAAGGATTGTGACAGATTTTATTCATAAATTAAAACACTACACAAAGGAGAATAAGGGGAAGTAATGGATCATTTGCCTTTATTGCAGAGTTTCTTCTTTACAAATCTTAGAAATAGCTTGGAGCATTACAAAGGCTTCCACCACACATCCTCACAACCTTCAAGAGCACCCTGAGCAGATGCATCACCACCTGATTTGGGAATTGCACCATTTCGAATCCACAGCAAATAGTGAGGATGGCAGAGAATATCATTGGGGTTGCTCTTCCCTCTGTCATGGACATTTACACCATATATCTGCTTCCGTAAAGCCAGAAACATTGTGGCTGACTACCACCACTCATACACGCTCTTTACTCTCCTGCCATCTGGAAAGAGGTACAGAAGCATTCAAGCCCACATAAACAGACTGTGTAACAGTTTCTTTTCTCAAGCCATCAAACTCCTCAACACAAAGAATCTGGAACCATAAATACTTGTGTATTTAGCTTTTTTCTAAGTTCTTAGTTTTAGAGCTATGTGTAGTTCTGTGTCCTGTTCTTTTTTTTAATCTATGTTGTCTGATGTAGCACCTTGGTCCTGGGGAAATGTTTTGTTTCACTGTGTACTAGTGTACTGTATATTATTGAAATGACAATAAAACGTACTTGACATGAAGCCCATGCTATCCAAGTACCCAATATTGTTCTTTCAATAAGGGAAACTTTCTTTCAAGTGACAACTATTTTTTTAAATGTGATACTTTCCCCCTTTTTGCCATGGGATGCAAATTTTGAGAAGCTGAACAGAACATCACCTCACTTTTTATCTATTACGACTGAAGTGCCATTTTGAATGTTTTTAACAAAATAGCTTTTCCCTTTCTTGGAAAAATTTGGAGAATTATGGTTGTAAATTTCTGTTTTTCCCTATCTGTAATGTTTTAGCATCTATCTATGTATTCTGTCTTTCTGGATAAAAGAACAAATAGTTTATCCTGACTATTGGAAGACGAGATTGTGATCTGCTAGATAGTCATCTCTGCCTACTTACTTTTTTATGTCTGGATAATATTGAAAAAAGAGAGCCAAAGGTCACTGGCAAAAGTCCTGAACAAATGGCCATGATATCTTCTTGTTTGTTTGTCTTATTTATGTAATATGTGATATATAATTTTATGTAATATGGAGAAAAGTATCAGCAGAGTCAATCATATGGAAATCCAAGATGAAGGTGTGAAACAGAAGTTATTATGGAGCTCTGATGGTACAGTGATTAGAATGCAGAATTGCAGGCTAATTCTGCTCATTTCCAGGAGTTTGATCCTGACCAGCTCAATCAGCCTTCCATCCTTTCAAGGATGATCAGCGAGAACCCAGATTATTGGGGGCAATATCCTGGCCCTATAAACCACTTAGAAAGGGCTGTAAAACATTATGAAGTGGTATATAAGTCTGTTATTGCAGTTAAAGTGTATATGTGCATGTATATGCATAGATTTCAAATGTATTTATGTAAGAAATGGATTCTATTTCCTATAATTACTTCTCTTGCTTTAGTTTTTTTTCAGAAGTTGGAAATATTTCTTTAATTATTTTGTGAACATATAAACATATGAAATGGCTTTTTTCTCTACTGTTATTCCCTCTTGCTATATATAGAGATATTAAAGCTATAATCTTATTCCAGGGAGCAAGTCATATGCTGCATCACCTTACCATCATCTATGATAGAAATCCAACATGTTTGCTTGAAAGTGAGTCTCATTCTATTTGCTTCCAAATGACCATATATAAGCATAAAGATAACTGTCCCCTTTATCAGAATATTTTAATACAAATGATTATCACATAAGTAAAGAAATCATGCAAGATCCTTGACAGTATGTAAAAAGGTTCTTGATGAGAAAATTAAGTGTGTTTACGTACAAACAAGAATTCTCTCTCCTTATGTTTCCATAAAGTAGATGGAGGGTGTGGATGACCAGAGAATTAGGAGCAAACCAGATTAGAGCTACTTATAATAGATAAATGGCAGCTGGATGAACAAATCATTTTAGAAAAAATGGAGACATGTTACATCCTTTTCTACTGTATATAAAATTTTAGCCAATCATAGCATCCTCTATTATAACTGTTCAAATATATGTTTATTCCTTTAATATCTGGAAAGGAACCGATGCATGAATCAGAACTTTGTCAGGCTTATCCTGTGGACTGTTTTTTTTCCTTTAAGGACATAGGTCCAGGCAGGATTGCTTTCTTAATACTAAGAACAAAGGAGGTCATATCTGACAAAATAACTTTTAAAAGAAAGTGTTTTTTTCCCATTTCTAGCAGGTCTATTGGAGGAAAAAAGATCATTTGGTTGTATTTATTTGGTTTCCTTGCCACAAACATTGTGACAAGGAAAGCAAATACCTGTAACCAAATGATCTAACAGAGGGTAAGTGGGACTCTCATTGTTAAAAAAAAAATACTGATTTTGTGGATTTAATTTGTTTAGCTTGGTTTCAAATTTTTTTTTACAATACTTGAATCATAAAATATAATCAAACTGTCAAGGTTCCACACCACATCCTCAACGCAATTAAAATCCCAGAGAACAAAAGTCCAAAGAATGAAATTTTATTGAAAACAT